>JTDE01000130.1:258364-279641 GCA_014338405.1 Paragonimus skrjabini miyazakii
TGCAACAAAGGCAGACCTCAAAGGTGCGTTACAACAACAGACCTCAGGTGCTCTTCATAATTTTTAAGACAGCAGGATGCTCGTTCGGGATGAATGACATACCAACTGTCAATTAGGAGGTGTTCAGATCACAACAACCACATCCACCAATAACTTCCAGTATATTGCACTCATTCTTGCGGTCGTTCTGTCGTGGCGATCGCTTCACATATTTCAATCAATGGTTGATTGTGAGTGAGTTTATATTACCTTTTGATGATGACATTGGTTACACGTAAAAAACAGACATTTTGTGATGTGCGGAGGTAAAATGGTGTGTAAGGAACCAAATGGTCACTCACGGTGGTTATAAATACCGAAACTGTAAGAAAACGCGAATAATGATAGGCTTATTAGTTTTTGATTGATGCGATCGATAAAAGTTTCCAAACCCTACGGAATAAGTCCGTTCATGAAATGACAATCACGTGTTTGAGTATGTCAGCATTTGACTGTGAATTACGCATCTGTGCATGAAAAACAAAATAATCCGCGCGAAAATCCAGTCGAAACTGTCCACATCGGTGGTTAATTCCGAGACAACAGTTGCTCATCATAGTTGCAAGTGATCGGTTCATGGTGGTTTCTGATTTAAAGTTATATACTGTATGAAAAATTTTTCCCCAAAACCTGTTGCAAACGTTTAGCTAGAAATACAGAAGACAATTTTACGCGGTAACTGAAACTCCGCGAGTTAAAGTGCTAACATGTTGCAAGTAATTGACAGTATGTTTTGACTGAAAGCTGGTTATGATCGAAAGCGTTTCCTCATATAAGAAATGAAAACAAGAAAATCGTTGCCCAGATCAAGTCCACTTGGGATAAACCGTTTCCGGTAATGTAGGTTTCCTAGTCCCTAAATGAACTCACGAAATGTAACATATATGTTGATCTGAGTTGCCTTATTAAGTGACTTGTAAAAGAACAATAAGTCAGTTGTGAATAAACGTCATAAGTTCAGTTACACTCCCAATGATTGATCGTTAACAGCATTTAGAATTAATACTCGGCTCGAAGTTGATTGGTTATATGTCTCCATAACCTCAATTCACCGGAAAATCATACACAATTTTAAATGAATCTTTTTCCTGTGATGGCGACTGACCGTAGTCACTATCGAGACTGGTACAAGCTATCGATTTACATGATGGCAGTATCTGCCGTTGAGGTTTCCTACAGTTGTTGTAAATTAATCATTAATTGTCCCAATTATCACCTGACAGGGTACATCAGTCTGTTTTCATAGTGCACGTATCCATCCCGTTCTCAACCATGTCCTCATCAAAACTGTCCAGGTGGGAACAATGCAGTCCAGAGTATTCTTTATGCCGACTACTTCTACAGCTGCTACCTAAATTACGTTATAAGATCGTTTGGTACACGTGTAATAAACTCACAAAACCAACAAGTTTGTTGTCGGCAATCCACTCGTACCTTTTGTTCATAGAATGTGATGGTTAACCTGAGAGTCAACTTGTTGATTTTATGACAACGATACCATGGGTAACCGTGCAGTGATAATTTCGCATACGCCTGCATTCTCATCCTAAAAGCATTGTTCAACTTAAACAAGCAAACAAAATGAATTCTCATTACAGAATTGTTTGTGAATTTTCTTGAAGGATACCTTGGTAACGTTCTCAACACAAAATGTCTGACGATTTTCAACAGGCTTACGTGAGACATGCACTTGATCACGTTTGCACCCTCACTGAGCAAACTGAGATAATCTGTAACTGTTTCCTCGATAGACAATAACTTTTGTTCACGTGGGCTAAAAAACACAATGTATGAAAATTGCATAAGTTGAAGGAAATTCCAGGAAAACCTTAATATATTTGCAGTTAACGAAAGTTTTCTGGACTTTTGCGGTATACAAAATTGAAACAATGGAGACCAGTGAAAAAAGTGTAGCTTCATTATTATAGGTACTGTCAAGATGTTCTAGCATAAGAAAAAATGCAATAATATTCAAGTCAACATCTATTCCTTAGTGAATGATTCTAACGAGAAATTGGACTTTTAAAGGCAGTTGGATAGCCTAGTTTGAATTTTCCCAAAAGAAAACTTCTTAAAATAGTAACTTTTGTCTGTCCCACGAGTGATATCGGAATAAATGAATCAAATTAATGTTCACCATGAAATAAGTCGCAGATTGTAAATAACTGAGGGTTGATCAGCAAACTGTTTGTAGTGGCTTGCTCCATTTTCTAACAACTGCTTCACAGCTTATGTAAAAAGATTTGTCAACAGTGATTTTCAGCATAATTGACAAACGTTCATCGTTGGTTGTCGATTTGTCCATAACAGACAACGAATGAAGCCACCTGAAATAAATTGTCTGAGAGCACATGTCCTGCACGATAATTCCTATTGAAGAAAAAGCAACAAGATAATTCATCTCCAAAATTGCAACAAACAAACTGAGTTTATTACTAATGAACAGTCGGAGATTCAGTTAACATCATTTTGAACATCACCCACAATTAACCGCAGCTGTCGTATTCCCATAGACATTCCCGTCAGCACCTTTTGAAAAGAAGCACTAGACTCGAGTTTCGCCCATTTTATAGCTTGTGAGTAGTGCATATCCTTGCCACGGCCGGGACTAGAACTTCGGTCACACTTTCATGAGGCAGCTTTGTTGACCATCCTGCCATTGACTTCAAATTAGAAACGACCGAATGTGAGGTCAATGGCATAGTGATCAACAAAACTGCCGCCTGAAAGTGTGACTGTTTGACTCACTTTTCTTGAAGAATCAACGAAAACTGTGCAAGGCTTCTATTAGTGTGCTTTTCGGACATTTGCCGTAATTTTCATACTACTATCTACGTAGTGTTAATCACCATTTCCTTAACTGACGCGCCTTCATTTGCTGATAGACTGAAGACAACCAGCAGCTCTAAAGTTGGCTTACTAACAAACAAGCTTCAACCACATTCCCTGAGGTGATCAGGAACG
Source organism: Paragonimus skrjabini miyazakii (assembly GCA_014338405.1). Lineage (NCBI taxonomy): Eukaryota > Metazoa > Platyhelminthes > Trematoda > Plagiorchiida > Troglotrematidae > Paragonimus > Paragonimus skrjabini miyazakii. The sequence continues at coordinate 261,368 of JTDE01000130.1, forward strand.
GCTTTCTCAGAATTGGTCTGAGTGACTATCAGCTAGTGGTCAGTATGCCGTGTGCATGAAATCTATGTTCACTATTAGTCAACCTTTGGCTATGAGGACATTTTATTGTTTTGTTGATTTTCTCGCCCAACTACATGGTTTCGTGACAGCACCTGATAAGGTTCTACGATATACCAAACTATTTCATCCCTATTAAAGAAACATAATCACCAACACTTAGTCACGCTGGTCGATATTCACGTGATATCCAGTCACACGATATGTGTATTTCCGAACACATATTTGACAATATAAAAATAACAGAAAAGACTTAGTAAGAGCAAAGTGCAAAATTTATTTCCAAATGTGTTAATTATCCCGAAAATTCAAAGTTCTAAATTAATAGCCCAACATATCACTAAAAAGATCCCTCATGCTTTTAGAGTTCAATGTCACCTTGGATAATCAGGCTCCATATATGCTGGCTTGAAGACCAGTTTGATCATTAAGATTCATCTATCTGTTCAAGTGGATTGCCTAAATCTGTCAAGTGAATTGGCTAAATTACCCTCACCAACAAACTAGTCCGGAATCAATTGCTATGGTGAGACATCCAGACCGAATTAGTAAACAATTTCCGCCCGTTCAGCCTGCTCACATGATTAACTGGTGTGTCATTATTTGTCTACTCCATTAAGTATCACGTGAACAGGTGGCTCATGGCTAACTATCAAAGTGTTCGTAACTAAATGACCAAAAAATACTGTGATGACCACGCTACACTGAAACAGATTTCAGACTGATTTCGGCGAAAATATCGTCTGGCTGTAATTGTATTAAAGTGTGCAAAAAATGTATGTGTACATCCCTCAAAAAGAAATGCACAAACTGTGAACTCTAAAACACGGTCAGAACTGTCACGCACAACAGAATTACTAACTAATGGTATCTGAGAGACATGTTACACTGTGTTTTGTCAAACGTCGACGAAAATATCAACATAACAGTAAGTTTAGAAATATTTATCCATTTTATCCCGTTTTTGTATTAAAATGCTGTACTGGCTCATAGCCTTAGGTTAAACCTAATGAAACACCCTCAGTGTTTCAATCACCGCATATATGATCATCAAACCTTGCATTTTCATGCACGCACACATCTTACCACTAAGGCCCAAGGTCATATAGACCGACAACTACGAGCTAACGTGTGAGCCAACAATCGTCGTCCAGGCAGCACAAATGATCTCGGCCGAGCATTTCTCACCTTCAGTCGTTGTGTTTGTCAGTACCATACGCACACGGCTAAAAACATCAATTACCGATTAGCCTCTCACAGTGACCAAGATCAAAAAATGTCTGAGCAACCACGTCATCACAATTAGCTCAATCTGCACCGTGTGTGGTTCCACTCATTCACTACGTATCCATTTGAAACACGAAGGAATAAAACCAGGTGGCGTGTGAGTGAAGGCTTTTTTGACCTAAGCAGCCAATTTCGGTTAACCACGTGGTAGTCTGGCATGAGAGTGGACCTTTCGAGAACATAAATAGGGAGACACAAGTGGTAAAATCGAAGCCATAAAGAAACGTAGTAAAAATAGACATTGAGAAGTAGTCAAATGTAGATGTACATATAAATACACTCGAGAGAATTGAAAGGAAGAGTAAACGTTTATTGTTGGATCAAAAGCCTTACAAAAACTTCTTCACAAAACGTACAAATAAGGCTGACAAAAGGAACTAGTAGAAGGCCACCATGGCCAAGCCTTCCGAAAAAGTGAGCAGGTGGACTACAGAATGATGGATACGTTGGTTTATGCGAGCGAAGAAAGATGGTATAACGGATGCAACATGCATTAACATCGCACCTAAACACACGTGCATTTAATGAGTGATCCTCGTGCGCGTTAACCGGCAACCATGTGATACACACTCAAGCAAACGACAAAACTCACGGACGCATAAGACGAAAACAACTTTAAAGGCCACGTCTTGAAAGACGAACGTTTCAACAACACACAAAGGCAATATATAAGACGGCGTGATCTACACCAAAATCCTACTGCTCCACACACCATCAAAACGACCTGCCTACTCAGCATTCTTGACAAACCTTGTCTATCTGGATACTGTTATAAACAATTTATCAGCCCGAATATTATCTAATACTGTACGTGAGTCCAACCAGACTTGTCTATTTCCCATCGTTTCTAAGAATGTACCCAAACCACTTTTGTGTATCAACCCGCAACCATATACTCTATTTTAATTAGTGGTAGTTGTAGGGCTTGGCTATTTATAAATAGCCTCATGACCTACACTGAAAAGTTTAATCCAGCTTCAACAATCAAACCTGGCCTGTTACGGTTGGAGCAGTATAACCCAGTTTTCTCGGTGCATAGAAGTCGGGGCATATAGTGAATTTGCGTGTCAAACAAGAGGAGCTATCCAAAAACATTTTTGGAGACTTAACGAAAGGCTTGCTTAAATTGTATTCCTCTCCCGATATTTTGTCAGTTCGATTGAAATTGTGGCGTTTGCGGTAGCTTCCGGGCATTATTCTAAATTGAAGTAAGTCCAACAATCTCCCCATACTCTTTATATCCACTTCTAGGACTACCATTCCAATTTCTCGCTCATTTATTTGTTTGGCGATGACGGTCAACATCGCCATAGTTCAAAGATACCCTACAATGGGAAAACCATGCTTCTTAGCCATGTTAACATTCCATCTTGTAGTAACTTGTTGTCGATATCTTCGTCTGACAACATCGCGTGAAGTATTTCTCCCGTCACCCTTTGACAGAAATATTCATTACGACAACTTCATTATTGGATGGTCCTGACGGTTCTATATATTCGTGATTGGCCGTCCCAATTCATAGGAGATCAAGAGTTCCGGTCTCTCAGCAACTGGCTGTTAAACAGCCTGATGCCAAAAACACGATTAAACTTCGCATGTAACATTAATCGACTGTGGCGCAGTGGGGCTCTACACATCGCAACATTTATTAGTTCAATAAACGTCAACTTTCATAAAACGATTTTCCATCACGCATTGTTGCAGACTGCTACAATTAGCCAAAGTAGTTTAGTTGTTAGAGGTTTGTAGGCAATCGCACATTCACTTCGGTTAGCTTCATTACGTACTCAGTTAGCGGCTTTAATTTAGTGAAAGACTTCATTCCAAGTGAGAAACGACAAATTTCTGAAATGACTGGATAATAGTTTACATCAGTTGTATAAATTAATCTTACTTTGCCTGGGAATAGTTGCAAGTTTTCTAACCAGCCTGATTTAGCTACCAGACGAATTGTTAGAAGGCCAGATCTACTGAACGTAGGCATATCATCACCAACAGGTATCACCACCTCGAGTTCTTGCAATGGCTGCTTCAGTCACGAAAACACCTCACAAGAAATGCACTATTAATCTGGGCAGCTGATTCAGCTGCATTCAGAAAAACCGTACATGACCAAAACTGTCCTAGTGCGTAGGAGCTTTCGGAAAAATCAAGTAAGTAGTGGACCAAGCCGTATATCTAACGTACTTCAATCCAACTGTAGAGATGGTGATCGCTAATAATACCATAACCTGCGAGATTAGAACGGTAGTCCTTCATATTATTCCTAGAGGAACGGGGAAGGTAGTTGTACATACTACAAGCTTGCTAAGATCTAGTGAACTGGAGACCAATTAGTGTGAAAAAAACGGTTCGGTGTACTTGCTTTTGTTTTTAAGAAATTTCACAAAACTATAGGTTGTCGGAAGCTCACGTTGATTCTTCTAAAGACGGTCAGTTATTTTTACATGCAGACTGTAATGCACCTAATTTAAGCTGATAGCCCTTACCTGTTAGGTTGATCGCTTCTAAACTCATATATTATAGTTGCAACAGCAGCTAATTTAGAACCACAGTACTGTTGCCTTCGTTCGTTGTTAGACTGGTAAGTCTAGTAGCTAATCAAGAAGATTTTAGGAACTTGACATCCATAAACCCGAAGTGAGTTGTTTCACTTTTCAGAACTTCCTTTGCACCGTATTCATTAGACAGGAGATTGGTCTATCAAACGTGTAAACCAGAATATCAAAACAATTCCGTTCTGCTCATCCTCGAACCAATTGACCAAACACGGTGGTTCACATCTAGACACTCCGGATATTCGGCATACATTCGACAAAATCCCGGTTCACTTATCTCTTAGCTGCAGACGAACCATCAAAGTATGAGCCTTTACCAAGAATATTTCCGTGCGATCGATCACACATCAACACTGAGTACGAAGGTTCTTTTACTGGGCATCACTTGTTAGTCGCTATGGACATATGAAACGATTGATCGGTAGTTGTGATGACCATTCAGCCAAACCAAATCTACGGACAAACTTGTTCAGAATAATATCGATAAATTCACTTCGGACCCAAGCGGATTTGAATGACGTCAGTAAAACGTTCACCATATAGGAGCGTCCGAAAACATTTCGCTTCATCTATTGGCTGAATGTCTGTAGATATCTGCTAACGTCATCTTGTTAAAAACAACTGGCGAAGTTACTGTCGGATCTGTTGAAGTTCTTCTGGTACGTTTGTCGTCTTTTGTCTTGTATGATGCGGAACGATGAATCCGTTGAGGTATGTTTGGTTTGTTTGTAGAAAGTCGATCGTTAATTTGCCTTTGTTTGCCTTTGCTGTGTGCAGTGAACGATCATGATGACCGTTGTACCATAACTGCGCATACATTGTTTACTTCCTTCCTTCTTGTGACTATCATTGGTTATCCGTTAAAACTTCCTTCTTGGTATTGTTTGACACATTCTCATCTTCATCTGTACCCAACTGTTTTAATGAGGTTGTTTCATGTTGACTGGTGGCTGTTTCTGAACATGTGCTTAGTTGCTCAATGTTGAACTCTTTTGCTGGACAATTTGTGTACCCGGTTGATTCACATTCAGGTACCTTAATTGCAATTTTATTAAACAGTAACGTATAAATTCCAATCCCTTTTGATCGTCTTTTCTGACGTCTTCCGAAATTGTAACACACACCTGTAATCTTTGTCGTATGAATAAGCATTATTTGAATTATCGAATACGCGTTACTGAGTGAATTACCCAAAGTCACCAGAAGCGATTTGCCAGTCACGTCGAAATGTCAATTCAGTCATTTTGATGGTGCAAGAGGCAGTCAAGTTTATCAGGATCAAGCAGTTTATGCAAAAGAATGTCAAACACAGCGTAGATCCTGGTCGGAGGGACGCCTCCCTTGGTGGTTAAATTGATGGGGTATGCGAGATCTTGGTCGACCCTCAACCACAAAATAAATGGTTATCATATTTAGAAAATATCCGATTATGAAATGTCGGGGTTTCGGCTGGATTCAAACTAACGACAGAAACAACATACATAAACGTGGCAGGCGCTGTACCAACTGAGCTACGAAGTCACGCCAGGAGCTCGGAAATTTCGCATTTGTTTGTCATATTCTTGTCAACTGTTCAACATTATCACCAGAAAACCAAAAGTTGGATTATGCCTCTGAATATTTTTGAGGTTTTCCCGACTGAAACCATCAACAGAGGCTTGAACAACGGCACGAACACAACGAAAACTGAATAATGCTTCAACCTAGGCGATTAACATGCCAGTCACTGAAGATGAACGCACTATTGAAATCTTACACGCAACCATTGTCGTAGAAATGAATTTCTGAAGACAAAGCTCTTACGCAGTTAAAGATACGATGGACGAAGCAAGAGTTCATCTCGCACGTCTCATCTTTCTCGAACACTTTGGGCAAATGGAGTACAAAATTTAATTCAAACTGATATTCCATCGAGTGAAAACTTTCAGTTTTGTCTTCAATTAGGTTATGCCTGGGAATGTCGCAGAAAACTTTATTTTCGGTGGGGCTGTTTACAGATGGTGTTCGCACAGATGATGGTTTTTTCCCAGGGAGGTCAAGATGTTAAACCCTCCAGGACCCGAACAATAGAGTTGGAAGGTGAGAACGACCTTTTCTGATGTTCCTTTTTGGAGAGGGGGCAATGTAACTGGGAACAGACAACGGAATCGACGACATTTATGGCCCGCCAGCTAATAAGAACAACAATATTCTGCTATAAATCTGGTGACATGATGTCTGACTGATGATCCACAACCAGAGGTATAGCCCAGGGTATTCCTCCAGGTATGTTATTGTTCGCAGTGTTTATCTATACGATAGTTAGTGTAGCTCGTATATGCCAAAGCAGTTTTATATGCCGAAAGCAATTACCATTGCTATACAGTGGATGAGGTTACTGAAGAGGAGAGAAGATTTGGGGCGATATTGGCATTTCGCATCGTTGAGTGACAATGAGGCAGCTCGTGATTGAACCCCCTAAAAGTCAACTGTTGCAAGACCCTAACGGATCAAAGGATACCACTAGGCATTCTTCTGGCCCAGTCTAGCTAAGTGTCTAAACAGTGCTGTCGTCAAACATCTCGCTGATAAATGCCACTGAGTTGACCACACCCAGGTGTTCCTCGTTGTCTACAGAATTCAGGTCGGCCACTCCACATTCTTCAGACGACGGAAGATACCCACCACTGAATCGGTCACTAGTTGATTTTCCACTCATAAAGATTTATACAAGCCCCACAGCCTTTATAACCAAAGTTCACATCACTGATATGCATACACGTCCAAACACCGGTCGATAATTTCGTGACGTAACGGTGGATGGAACTACAACCCGCTGATGATTAATCGATTAAGTCACGAGATTACAGTAGTCTGGAATCCTTGGAAACCTTTGTATGATCGAGTGGTGTTCTTTTGAACGTCTTTTCATTATTTAAGTACTGTTTTAACTTTGTCATATTAACCTAATTGCACTGGTCTTATGATGAGCTTCCGGAAAAACAATTTTTCTTCATGGTCTTCATCCGGTTTTTGTGTCATTTCTAATAAGTTGAAATGAGTTGCTTCATGATTGTGTGCCTAACTTCCATTAGCAGTCTGTTAGCAATATTCCGTTTTAGCCCACACTTCTAACAGGATTTCTATAGTTTTCGATATGTACCTATTTTATCGTGAAAATTGAAGTCAGAAATGTCATGTTCTATACTTTTAAATACGACATATTTCAATAAACTTTTAGGACCGCTTCATACGGATTGCTTAAACTAGCCCATCATCGTCATACCAACAAAACAAACCGCTATGAAGTGTGCATCGTCCATCGTTGCACAGAAATTATCAGTGTCAAGAAACGGAAAGGTTGACGGACAACGCAATGTGCATACACACTACATATGTGTTTACTGATGAAATTAGTTCGACACAGATTGGTCGGGTATTAAGTGATCTTGAACCAGCTGACACATCACGGTGAGATTGTGTAAGCAACAGGCAATATACGAGAGCTGACGCAGCAGGTCCATTCTTTCTCGATAAATTAGACAGTCTGTAGTAGACACTCTTGAATATGCAGAGAAACCTAGCATGGTATGAGTTCTATATACTACCATTTTGGACACCACTTTCAAAACTGTCAATAAAACGTTGGTTTTAACTTTGCGCTTGTTGTTCCTGTTTTTTGCCACACCCCGAAATTGAATCGACGGAGGCGTTCGCTGGCTTGTAAAAGTTAGGCAATTCAGGTGACAAATAACTGAATTTAAATAAGTTTCGCTATACCAACCCGCATTGTTGTCCTTTGTTTTTGTTTCATCATTCACAAACACACGTGAAGTGTTCCACTAGGATTCTACCATTCATGCATGTGTATACTGCACTGAGTGGGTCTTCTTTAAATCCTAAATCGTTTCATCAAACATAGGCTGAACTCCGTGCAATATGTCGATTATTTCGGTGGCCCATTAAGTGCAGCATTAGTTGAAAGACGATCAGCTAAATAATCCGTGTTCATTTACTACCACTTATGGTACTTAAGTGGTTTGCTTTTCCTATTCTGTTGTATGAGCTACTTTCCAACTGATGTCACTTCATAAACAGTAAAGACAGCTGAGCAAATAATAACGTAAGCTGAAGTACCAACTAAGCATTCGACTTCATTGTTTCACTGGGGTACTTAAGCAGCTTATCGCAAACGGTAAACTAACATTTCTCGTTAGCGGATAATGCACGGATTATGACGAGATGAAGCTAAGATCCATGTTTCTGGAAACGAGTGTTTGCACCCTCTCTGAGGAATGGGACGATGGAATATTGGCGGAGAGAAAACAGCAGTGATCCCTTTAAATTTGTAAGTAAACGAATCAATGACCGGCTACAAAGATATTTCAGTCCGTTGTTATTAAGTTGTAACGGTTACGCCAAACTGGTACGGTATTGATTTCTATACACATGAGTGGCTTTTTACTGGGTACTATTGAACGATTATACTTGTGTTTTACTTTCTGTGTTCAAGGTGGACCTGCACACTATGTTTTGAAAGTTAAGAGCAGTAACTGCTAAAAGCCTGTGAAGTGCTGGTTTACCTAATGTACCCTACATCACGCTGAGATCATCGTGAAATCATTTCATAGAGTGACGACGAAGGAAGTTGTAATATAGATTCTCCGTTGCTTGAGTAAAGTTCATAACCGTTCAAAGATGTTTATGAATGGAATAGTCCGTGTATCAACACGCAAGACTTAAGACCATACAGATTTACATCATCAGTAAGATGTGCGAGCAGCAAAACACGCGTTGTTTGTGGTCAGGTTTCGTATCCAGCAGCAAACCGAATGTTGTCGGAATAACTAGCGTACTCAGTAGCGTTTTGAATTCCTTCCATTACTGATGTTTCAACCATTCTATACATTCAAAACATTCTCGGCATACTGTTTGATGTAAGTAACTACTAGTGCATTGTAAAAATATTGGACTTCACTGTAGCAAACAGTTTTCTAGAATAGAAATTGAACTGTCAGCCTATTTGATCCCAAAGGTCCTTCCGCATAAAAGCTGTCAATATTTTCATGAACTCGCTGCCGGGAGTAGGTTTCTACATTCAAAATGTACATAATGCTATTCTTTGAACTCAGAATTTGTAGTAGCTAAATTTCCTTGTTTTTTGATGTACTCTATCCATTCTTGCTAATTATACGTATACATTTAAACTTTCCTTATCTTGTGAGTAAGCCCAGTTTCCTTGATTGTGTTCATTTCTTACGTTGTATTTCAGTTCACTTATAGTTATAGTGCAGCTTGCATACACAGATTAGCTCAGCAGCTATATCAGCAAGTAACCGCACGCATCACAAAACACAAGAATTAACTGACAGTGCAATAACCTCAAGCAGATGGGTTTGTGGCGCCGAAAGCCAAACCATAGATTATCAGGTATCTCAAAACAATACGTCGTCAATTTGAAAATCTCAACTCATTTACGACAATGTTACACCGTTAGAACTAAATCTAAATAGTATCGCTGTAAATTATGTTCAACCAAAATTAACTGCCTACATTCTGTGCAAACACGTAACTGTTCTAACCCAACAGGTTGTCATGTTCCTGTTCATACGACATCTAACGTGATTGTGTGCAAGTCTACTGGATGGTTGTCCAGCATATATCATTTTCGTTTTGGGATCTTTCAAATGACGATAACGGATGGGATGATAACGTCACAGTACAGGCATTTGTTCTGGTTTCGAGAAGTGACTACGGAAGCTCAATCGGTTAAAGGGTTTTAATAACCATTTCACCTATTACGCTATTTAATCAATCAACATTTGTCCTTTGGATCGACACAATTAACCTTGGTTGTAATTCAGACCAAATGATGATTTTCGATCCTTTCAAACGGGCGCACATTTGTCTGACTGATATACTGTAACATACAAGCCGACCGTTCTTACTTTGATTGTCCTTTACACATACGGACCAACTTTGGAGCAAGGTGGAGACACCGGGGGACAGCATTCCTCCAGGTTTGAGGTCCCACCAGCGGTCTTGTAAAAGGAAATAACTCAAACAAGCATGAGCCAAAGGTCCAGTAACTCATGCACACGACTTACTCAAACGTAAATTAAGGCGGCATCAGCAACATAGCAGCACGCCCTGTTATGCAATTCAAATTCGACCCGTGTGTGCTCGCTGGTTTCCATTGCACGTTATAATACTTTCCTGCGTACCGGCAGCAATCGAAATTACACAAACCTTGGCTGTCCGTAGCCAGATTGCTTGTCCTCAGGACTGATTCGGAATCAGATTCCCAGTGATGAAGTAAGGACATTTTGCTTAAGAAACCGGCATCAACCTTAGTTCAACTCTTCAATGAAGATGTGTTCATTGTCTGGGAGTAATGCAAGCTGGTTTCTTTTCAGCACTAGGAATGTGGCAAATAACCGGTGTGGTGGTCATGTTCTGTGAAATGAGCCTGTCTAGGTAGCCGTCTTCTCGGGGTATGTGCTAAAAAATGGAGTCTGACATTCGATATGTCACTCAAGTAGATTTATCAAGTGAATGACCCAGCGGATTCAAGTTGTGGCATCAGGGTGATGTGTCGAAACTGGTCATGTGCAGGTTAGCTGAATATCATTAACCAGACAGTTTGGAATGGTCGACAAAACCACGAATGTTTGAGGCACACTGTCATTGCAATCATTATCTTTGGTTAGAATTCACCCCACTGATTTGTATCGCTTTATAAATCTAGAGGAAACGCGGGTTATACGGTATACGAGTATGTTCGTCTTTTTGAGAAGTTTGGAAGATAAACTTTCGTTCTTTTGGCCGAACATCCAGATGAATCGAGGAGGAATTTTGAAACTAAAATATCTGAGTCATTCCTTCCAATTTTGGTTCAGTCTTGGAATATGCTGCACCTAATACTGAACTGTTAACTGGCAAAGACTCTCATGAACCTCTTAGTATTGAACCTAATAGCAATGTGAACTTAGAGAACTTTACTCATATCTCGATTTCTAAAATACCTAGCCAGGAATTGTCCATCTCAGAGCAAAAATGATTTGCAATAAAAATGTTCATTATCGATTAACGTAAAATGTTTCTGAACTGCGGAACCATGCAAATCCGAAACGAACATGCTTGCCAGTAGAACTTCACGTCCAAGGCGGATTACCTGCAAGAAAAAGAGTTTACACATAGACAGCTTTTCTAACAAACATCTTATGTGTCAATGCGCCAAAGAACATATATACTAAATTACCAGCGCATTGCCGTCGAAAGGTATGTTTTTTTGTTTTCGATTGCGCCCACAAACGTAATCAACTTGCAGTCTATCGATTAACTAAATAATGCTTCCGCTTCTATACACCAATGAATACTATTTCTGGTCCATTTAGGTGTTGTAGTGAGTTTCCATTCCTGTTTAGTTCAAGTCGAAATAACACTGACTAACTGTCGGTTGCCACGAATAATGGAATTAGATTAATGTTTTCGTAACCGTGATCATGTCAGAAACGATCGGTGAGGTGCGAGAATGGAAAATATTTATGATGCATACGTAGCATATCATTTGGTGTTCATACTTGTTTTCGAACTGAACGCTGTATGATACTTCCACATGAATGATTGATGTTAAATAACCAGACACACGTCAATATTCCCAAACTAAGTGGTATATACGGTGTCAACACCACCATTCCCGGACAGAATTGCATGGCGTGATGGTCTGTATCACTCAGTCCACACGAATCCGACAAGCAACCTTTGCATGAATTGCATACCACTTGCTTGTATGTACACTATGGTGAAATTTTGTCGGTTGGGTAACTACTCACTCATAACGAATTCAGCAATTTGACGTTTCTACGTCTGCGTGATAAATACTGATCATTTATACCACGAACTATTACACTTGTCTCTAATTGTGAACTCCGCTTGTTCATCGAATTCAACATTGTTCCCCCATGAAACGCAAAACCGGAAAATTACTGGGGCATGGAGGACGAAATAGAAAATGATTATTCCACTTTATAAGTTCTGAATCAAGATGCTGGCTGTCATTATCAAGTAAGCCGGTCTTCCTTTATCGTATTCAGTAGTTTGAACCAAAAGGACCTGCTTCAAAAATGTTAGTACATGGTGGAAAGTGGTGAACAACTTGATAGAGGATGAGCGAGAAATGACGAGAGAAAAATCTACAAAACGTTTGTTCAGTTACTGAGTGAAGTAAGCATGAGCTGCGGCAGGGCAGTTTATGAACTATATGCACGTTAGATTTGTGCGGACTGAACGTTGTAAACTACCACGTTGTTCAAATTTTTACCGAAGAATGTAAATCGTATAAGAATTTGTAAGACCATAAAGAATTTGTTTTACTTTCGTAACGTATTAAGCGATATACTCAACTTTGCACGGACAGAGAAATAGGAACCAAGAAAGATTACATGATAAGTCAGATCGAAATTAAAACGAATTTGGAAGAGACAAATGTATGCAATGTTGACTCTGACCGGACTCAAACAAATATCGAGAAAAGCTAACCTAATTGTGGTTAATGCTTTACGGTTGAGTCTTGAATTCTCACCGGGAACCAAGAAAGTCCACCCTTGGACTGAGTCACTCACCCAACCACGCTGTAATATGTGATCAACCAGGGGATTTAGAGAATAGACTTTCACGGCAGGACTTTTTAAGCGCTCTATTTGGGATCCACCAAATTCACTGCCGATCTGATCCGAGTCCGGCCGAGGACCAACTCAGTAACTTTACCGCACTACGTATCACTAATAGTTACATAGTTACAAAGTTGAAATAAGTACATAGTCCTCCTTCACACGTTCATTAATGAGAATTTGAAAAATCCACTACTGATAATCTATAATACATGCTATTTGATTCATCATCATAACAACAAGTTCGACTATTCTGATCCAGCCAAATTAAGAGCTCATGGTACATACCCACTATGAGCCTTGGTTGTGATGGTCAATCATCATAGCTTACTTGTATCTTCTATAAACACGTGGCTAATTTTTCCATAATGCAGCTGACCAAAACTAAGCAAGTAAAGTGACGCCAGTGTATCGATGTCAAAAAATCTTCCTTGTAGGTCCGTTAAGTGGACCTTTTCCGTTCCTTGTTTATAGTGTGTCAGTTAGGTGACCATCAATCTGAATATAATGATCCAGACATACAGTCAACTTTGGCCTTGACATTGACTTAAAAGACAATATAGATAACGTGTTCTCCCACTTCAAACTTCTACATGCATTTCAATGTGTACGAACACGATCAACAGCCTCGAATAAATCACATAGGTAAATGAGTGTTTCTCACTGCATTCCCATTTACTCCTCCACCTGAGAAGCACGTAGTCATGTACTAGAAGCAGAGAAAACAAGACTTCCTTCCGTCCAGTTTAGATTAAGTTACTGACCCCGTGGTCGTTCTACTCTGCTGGTGAAAGAAGGATACTCACAAGATTTCGTTGACAACCGTTTAGGCCTCGTCCAGACATCTATCATACTCATAACCATTCTGTTTTACAGGCTGATGCCAGTTACTGATTTTGAGCGTTCAATACTTGGTGCACTCCACTGCGGTACAAATACGGGTTACATTAATTATTAAGTGAATATCATTCAACGAATCAGGAAACGGAACGAAAAGATGCTCAGCTTTTACGGAATAGTTTGAACGACAGTAGCATCACATGACCTTGCAGTCATTTTACGCTGGTTTCCACACTTTTTGAGTACCATTGTTTCAAGTTGGTTTTGGTTTCATTAAGTTCTGTAATAAACATTGATTTGTTTATAATAACACCAGTCTGCAGAAATCGAAATGGAAAATAGACTAGAAGAATGCACAAAACGGATGACCTCAAAACCTATTCGCGAATGACAGCTCCCTTGCGCACCACTGGACAAAGGATCTAGGTTGTCTCCTGTTGGTTCAATCATGTGATGTTGCCAAAGCAAGTGAGTCGTGAACTGGAATCTGTTAGCAACCATCCTGAAAACTTTTGTTTAAAAATCAAGAGTGTTTTATTCTGTTGAGGTGTTTCCGAACTTGGGTATCAAATGATTGGATGATCCAAGACTTCCATATTTATCAACATTCTTCATTAAGGATCTGCAGACTTGAGAGGTTCCTTGCCTGCAGCCGGATTTCCAAGAATTCTGTTTGAATCAGTAAACAAAACTCCAGTAAAATGTACCTCCCATGAAAATGCGTCAGATAAGCATAAATATTTGCGTCTATCGAATTTAGAATAATGTTTAGAAAATGGAAGCCGACAAATAAAGACATTAATAATTTTTGTTAAACTTTAGAAAATCCCTAACGAACGTGAGATAAAATTTAAATGGATGGTCACCAGTGTTTGTACTGAGTGCTTGAAGGTCCACAAACAAAATTACCTTACACGATTACGCCCGTATTAATTTAGTGCGTAATGGAGGAACAACCGGCTTTGTGGTGGGTAATTTCCAAAGTCTCAAAAGCTTGAAAGTTTAGGCAAGAATTTGCGAATTTTAGCACAGGTTTGCTTAAGATTAACGCGAATGTTTCTTCATCAATAAGTGAAACTGGTGTACTCTTAATTTTCCTACTCACTTCGGTATACTGCGCAAACTGAAGACATTTTACTAGTCAAATTGTAAACTGCACTAATAGCAAACTCTAATATATATTGTGTGCACAGTTATAGGTTGACTAACAAACCAATATAAATTCACTGGGTAAAAGTCCATAGTGTTACATTTCGCTAAAGTCGATAATGTCAAGAGTACACTTTCTCGACTAGAATGGGTCAAAAATTGCTGTTTTTATTTAGAAAATTAATGGGTTCAATAAATTCAACTCAATTCGCATAAGACAAATTTTTATCATCTCAGTAAATATTTGACAGTCATTTTTTTGTGATGATATCTCACTTTGTTGGATCGTTTACAAAAGCGAAAGTACTTTTTGTTTTAACTGCTACTTTGCAATATTCTTGCTTTATCGGATTTGAGCAATTTATTTCACGGTATCTACCCTAGTAAAAACCAATCAACTCAGAGTAAAAATGAAAAAAAAGACGTTGCTGATAAGTCTACCAAACGAGCCACAAAGCTATTTGGCATTTCAAACTAGGCTAACCGAAAGGTTTTGCTAGATGTAAAGGATATGATCAACTATTAGCGATGGTTCAGTCTCAACGAAATTAGTGTTTGACCACTGTTTAGTCAAGTAAGCATCAGCATAACTGTAACCGGTAGGAAACCAGTAGTTAATGCCAATGCCTTGACTTGCACTGCAACCGTGGAAAAAAAGCAAGTCTTGAATACGAAGAAAAAGAAGAAAAATAGCAACAGACCCAACTCTAAACGAGTTAGTTGAAGAAAGGACTCTAGCCGGGGATAAAATTAATGGAATACGTTAAATTTGCAAAATAAGCGAAATATTTTAATTTTTCGAACCTTCAGTTCAAACGTATTTTTCGGAAAAATGTCATATACAAATAATCACTCTGCTGCATTCTGTCACACTGGACTAACAAAGTGTACGATGAACATACTTTTCTGTTTCCTCCAGACGGTTAGTTTCCAAAGATTGGCCAGCTTCACCATGTTTTTCCGGTTGATCTTTGGAAAATACAGTAGTTTTTCAGTATCTAAATTACCTTGAGACGGATCGCCGGGAGTTTCCTGAATTGCAGGTTCACTTGATTTACGATGTGAATGATATCACCAGTTTTTCACTAAGAAATAAACATGAACTATTTAATTAGACGTTGTCAAAAACTCTAGTGTCGGTGATAAACAAGTTGCAGTATTTGTTCATTCAACCTCAAGCCAGATCATTCGGAGGACTGTTCAAACACAGAAGTGATAATTTCCAACAAACAGGTGTTGGTTTTTGAAACAAAACATTCTACTTTTCATTCCCAATACATTTGAATTCATAAAACTTTCCATGAACTCATTTTGCAACATCATGTTAAAGGTTCGTTATGAAGAGAAGTTAACAAACTTAGCAAATTTACAATGGGAAAACTGAAACTGTTACAAGATAAAGCTTGCGAACAAGTTATTTGTCCCAGTTTCTTACTGAATTTCCTACAGATTACAGCTGACATGTCAAACAAAAGAGGAGCAATTTAGATAGAATCTCAGATTACTGCAACCTCCACCCTCAGCTGTTTCCGTGACAGAGAGTCGAATTTTGCCTAACAGTAAATGAACTGAGCTTTCCTATAACAAAAGTTGTTTTTTTAGGAACAAAGCAGCGAACTGTTTGTAAAGTATAAAAGGAGGCAGAACTTACTGATAATTTACTAGATTTTGAAAGTTTCAAATTACTTAATTCATACGTATACTCATAGTTCGTTTCTTATCCCAAGACTTTTGAACAGCGACTGAGTACTCAAATCCCTCCACTTTTCTGATCCAATTCCCTGTGTTATCCGTCTAAAAGGATTATCTGCTTTAGTTTCTTTCAAATCGAATGCTATTACAAACTTCATACATTTTAGAACCCACCCTCACTGTTTTGCATTAAAATTTATGTGACTGCAATGGACGCTCAGTTTGTGAAGTTGCATCTTACTGAAGACATCAACTATAAGATATATGAAAGTATATGTCTAATAAGCTAAACACAATTTGGATTGCTTGATGTATTTCCACATCCAGTAGACATAATGTATCGCCAGACGTTATACTTACAGGTCCCGCACGATTCAGAACCACGTATCAATAGATGCTTTCTGTTCTTGACGTTGCGATGTGCCCTGATAAGTTGAGTGTCCAAAGGCGGAGGGTATTTCGTCAAAGGCACTTTTTGATCACTAGTGTTAGGACAGTATAATCAAGCAGAACAAGGATCAATCGGTCTCTGTTAGATGATAAACATGGGGAATTGTTATGTAAGAAAAATCTCTTTTTACAGGGAAAATTTACTTCATATTTGAAGTTAGTTAGACCTCCTTATGTCTAGCCAGTTTCCCTGATGAACAAAACTCTAATCTCATAAACTTAACATTTGTACAAGGATGTTTATCAATCACTAACCGGTATGAACCGAAAAATACGTGGATCTCGCTTTTGACTGTTAACGCGTTCACGTATGTACATGTGTCTCCGCTCACTAATCGCCCAGTTGTACGCAAACACTTTCTGTACTAGCCTACGCCAAGCTAGCAGGTTCGCCAATATATATGCCACGATAAAAGACAGCATAAGGATGGATCAAATTTAAGCAACGGGACGGATACGAAATTGCTTCGAAACTGTTTTGTGTTGTTCATTAGTGTTGGGATATGTGAAACATTGGGTTTCCTTTATCCAAGTCTTTAGGATGGTAAGAAAACATACATTGCGAATTGCAAGCAATTCTCACTAGTAGATCACCTGAAACATTCGGCTATATAGGGTAGAACACGGCAGCAAAACAGTGAAATGAACAAACGGGGCATGGGTACAATCAGGGTGGGATAAACGGTTTTACTCCCACAGCAAAAAAAACCTGAGGTGGTTAAGGCAAACAGTGACTCAGCGCAGGTCAGCATACCAACATCCGAACAGAAACCCGACGTCTTCGATCGCGAAGGATTTATATGCAACAGGTCACGTGACTTACTCCGCCATTTAGGTTGTGGATTTAGTGCGCAGCCGCAACCTAAAGATGTTAGTGTTTTCCCAAGTGTTGTTAAACCAACGTCACGCACCGGCCCCTTGTTGGCAGTATGTGGTAACGGAATCAGTCTCCTTGCCGTTAATATAAAACATTTTACCCCACGCTAACTGTACCCTTGTAACGGTTTAGCGCTAAACTTAGATAACTAAATGCTTCATTTAATCGACTGATAGAAATTAAAAAATTCATGCATCTCGTTTTACTTCTGAATTGATCTGTCATTGCTTGTTTTTGTCACATTGTTGACGTGCCTCAGAGCAGGTTCTCATTTTGTCTTTCACTAAACTCCCGAAATCGCCATTCTCAGTGACAAGTTTCTATGCAGTTGGATATTCGAGGTAAACCATCGCTCATCATAATTTAAAAAATATTGTCCGGAGTTGGGACCAAATAACCGAGCAAGTCAGATAGAGTAACCATTAACGTAGAGGAGGCCTGCCTCACAGTTGCACTGGAGAATCGAGGTAATGTAGTGGAAACCAAGAAGGCAATCGACAATGTTACAAAATAATCTACAACAACTGTCTACGATAAATTCCACCACACTAAGTTTGCTATATGCTTGAAGAAAGTTCCTGTTAAATAGCAAACAAATTCCGACGAATCAAGTTCCTCCGGTGTATTAAAATCCGCTATTGCCACAGTCAACTCCCGGTAACAACGACCACGTGCATGCAGAAGCTGAGGCGCGCGAGGACGAAGTGTGTATT
>JTDE01000130.1:283757-294516 GCA_014338405.1 Paragonimus skrjabini miyazakii
TACATTGACTTTTGTGAGCGTCTCCGTCTAGAGTCAAAGATGGCTTCGACTTGAGCGAACCAAAGCTTAGGATCACAAACACCGAACTCGGGAAGCTTAACATAAACTGCATTTTCCACAGCAGTAGGGTCTGGTTCAGAATCAAACATGTTAGGGGAAAATAAAGTCGCTCACAAAAAAAGGAACCGAATAGGCAATGAAAGAGAGAAAAGATTTTTCGGAGAGTATGCAGAAAGGAAAAACTTTGAGCAAACTTTAAAAAGAAGTCACGTCGGGCTCACCAATTATTTAGTGGAAACCAAGAAGGCAATCGACAATGTTACAAAATAATCTACAACAACTGTCTACGATAAATTCCACCACACTAAGTTTGCTATATGCTTGAAGAAAGTTCCTGTTAAATAGCAAACAAATTCCGACGAATCAAGTTCCTCCGGTGTATTAAAATCCGCTATTGCCACAGTCAACTCCCGGTAACAACGACCACGTGCATGCAGAAGCTGAGGCGCGCGAGGACGAAGTGTGTATTCATTCAAACAATAGACAAGTGGTTTATATGTACAATGAACATAATAGGTATGAAGAACAGTATATAACAAAAGAACAAAAGGTTAGCAGAATCTACAGTAGCCAAGTCAACGGACATCCAGCCGTTCCGATCGAACAACATTGTTAAGGTGAGTGTTCTTATAGTAAAACATCACGGATAAAATCTCAGATGGTGCTGTTACGGAGGACTGGTTGAAGTCTCTGCTTAGACCTACTTACAACCGATGGTGCAATGAGCTGCCAGTTATTTGTGATAGTAATCACGCTAAACGAGGTTCCAGAACATGATTTTCAACAGACATCCGTTGGTATTTATAGGTTTTAGAGCCTCTCATATACTGTAAGTCGGTTTTGGTACACTGAAGAATTCCACAATGAGAACCGTAGAGCATCCGCATTCCAAGTTCAACTCGGGCTCCAGACTTTTGGTCTTTGAAATGATGTTTGTGAGACTATATTCCGCTCGATCACCGTGTTACAACAGAAACCATTTTATTGATCGGCTTCTTAAAGTAACGGCTGCAAATTCATCTTCATCAGCGTTAACAAAGGAAATAAATTACACTTTATCAATGGGTGAATAAACATATTACAATTGAGACTTTCTCTTTCAAACTTCACATCTAGTATTTGCCAAATAGCACAGCTAACCCCATATGATCTTGAGAGATTGACATCGCATTTTCGTGTTGTTGATTATTATGTTGCGCAATACTTAGAGATTGACTTTTGCAGTAGCAGTTATATACATGACAATTAACAAAGGATAGAGTATGTCAGCACAATTTACTTCGCGGATATCGAGCAGGGTTTATCATAGATGAATGAAAAAGGCTGACTAATGTGCCTGTTTATCAACACCAACTCTGTACCCATCTTGTGCAAACAGATGGACAGCAGGGTTAGCAAGATCCTGGAAGTCTCGAAAGTTTCTGCAACCTCATGGGGCTGATTCGATATATAGAAGGTTTGTGACTATAGTGTGGAAGACGGAAAGATACGCACTAACGAGTTAAGGGGTTTTCTGAATAGTTGTTTTCAATACCATTTGCTGAGTGCTTCATTTAACACAAGACAAACATCATCCAATTGGAAAAACTAATTCAAATATCTAATCCGAGTTAACAACATTGTAGAAAATACATTCAGTGAGGGAAATGAGCGTCAGTGATTAGGGCCAACGAAAGTAATTGATATGTACTTTGGGTAGGTAAGGTTTGCCGTCAACTGTTGTTCTGAAGTAATCGCTGTTATTGTTTTGCCGCATTCCAGCACACACAAATTTGAGCCCTTGTGTATGAGTACCGACGAACTAAACTGTTTGTTTAGCGTGTTTGGCAAACCAAATGGTAGCACCAAACTTATTTCAGGTACACTATTTCGAATCTTTGAACGAACAACTCTTTTCTGAAAGGGGAGAAAGTTAGAACCGTTCGCGGACCAAATGTTGTGTGTACATAAGTGGGCATGCGCGTCAAGCTTAAGACAAAAGCAACAGTCTTCGTCCCAAATGTGTATGACGAAAAAGAGAAACGTACAGAAGTGAAACAGATCATGAGTAGTAAATGCCAAAAATTCATAGAAATCAATTTAGATATCTTCATTTCAGAGAATCGAAATAGTTGTCTACCAAATCATTGTGGTTTTCTATCCTACAGTATGCCCTCTTATATTGGGATCACTGCTGCGCTGCTTGTATGTGAAGAGTTAATGCATATTTATATGAAATGTTTTCACCGACCACTTACCTTAGCTTTACCAAGATGAGTTTGGAACATTACTTAGTGCGGTCGTACGCAAAATAAACAAGAAATGGCCTGTTTGGTCCGAATTCAGAGTGTAAAATGCTGAACATATTAGTAAATTGCACTTAAATGTACTATGGCAGAAATCATTGAGCCTCTAAGTGAATTCAACCAGTGAACTCAGAAGACGTAGGTTGTCAGATCACCCAGTCCTTTTATGCATTGTTATCATTCAGGAATCATTTGAACTAACAAGAATCTTAAATAGAAGAGATCTTGATGGAAAAACAGTCACTTAGAAAATCGGAGGTTACACGGTAATTTAACCTTCACCAAGGTAACTATAGCGTCACTGTAAACCGTTCTGTACACAATCGAGTGGACTGTTATAAACACTAAAAGTCACTCCGAATACCTCCATTGGTAATGGTTAGTGGCAACTCATCAAAATACTGAACCAGTTTTGAGATAAACAATCGGGTCTGATACCGACAACTGTGTAGCAGTTCAAGGATCAAATTTAAATCTGCTCTCACTCTCGTGGTCTGATCACGCCATCGACACACTAACCTATTTCATCACAAACCCGTTGAGTTCAATACCAAGGTTTCTCAACGCGTTCGTGCACTAAAATGAAACTATATGTTCAATGGGACACACGGATTGGGGATTTGCTAATTTTTCATGACCATTTGGCAGGGGTCAAACCAAAACCATGTTATTTCCCATGTCTTACGTCTGATAAGAATGCACGTGTTGACTGAGCCATCTCATAATCCGAGTTTTCTGATTGTAATGTTTGGAGTATCAATATTTAGAAAGTTTGCTTTTAATAACCCAAATAACTTACTGATCCGCAGCATGGTATTATGAGACATTATCTAGACTGGTACTCTAACGTCGGTGTTAGCCGAGTGTAGAAAGTTTGCAGTCAAAACATAAAGCTAACACACATGGCTATTTTTTCCCAGAATATCGACATTTTGGATAGTCTAGAATCATCTCACTTCAAGTGTCCGGCTGTTTACTTTCTTATCCACACATAGATCTCATATAATTATGAGCATAAGCTATCATCATAATGAAAAATAAGAACACCTGACTGCCTATGTTGCATCGACATGCTTCTCACCTAATTAGATTCAAGGCAAAAAATTTGAACCCACATACAAACAGGTATGCTTAATTCCAAAACGGATTAGTCGCGTACATACTTCCATACACAACGGTTCATCTAGCAAACTACTCAACAAATAACATGATAATTAAACAACTTACCGTCGGTAGACAATTCCACTTTCACCGGTTCCAAAACTTTTCCGTTGTCAGGATGAAATGTGTACGCAACAACCGGAAACAATCCTATCCCGTGCATTTGTATAACTGGAGACAAGTGGATCCTAATTTACTCTGACAGGACAACTTCATTCTGGCTGGTTTTTCCTAATCGATTCCCGTCACACACACACACACACATAAAAGCACTAAGTAAATGAAAGAGAACTACAAAAGTGTGAAGCTTAATAAAATCCTGGGAGGTTACTGGTGACTTCCCATGATGGGGAGGAATTTTTCATTATGTGACTAAAACATCCAAAATAGCCGTGGTCATTTTTGATAAAGAGACATCTAATCAGTGTTCATCGTAAAAGAAAGCTTGTCCTGGAGGAAAACACGTTTTGTGATTACGTGCTACAGTAAGCTAATATGATAATGAAGTAGGAAACCTTCACTACTGAGCTTATATATCGTTAAAGCTCAAATAATAGGTTGTGTTGGACAATTTATAAACAAAAACCATAGGATGGAGAAAACTTTAAAGCAGTAAACCAATCGATTTCATTAAGAAGTTTAAATAAACAATTAAAACAGGAAAACTAGTAGATATGTGTTCTGTACCAACTCGTTAATTTCAGATTTAGAGCAAGATGATTAAACCTTTCTGGTAAACAACTAGGGGGAGTGAATAACCAATCAGTGATTTAAGATTGGTCTTCGAGTACAAATAACGGCCAAGTTTAAGCACAGTTGCTTCGGGACAGTGACACCTGATTCGAGGTGATTGATTGCTACCGCTCCAGTAAACTGCAGATTTCTCGGCCTGGAATGTTGTGAAATGATTCTGAATGAACAAGTTGGATCGATAGTGTGACCAGTAGTCAAGACGAGTCTAGTGACTGAGGAAAATGGTTGTTTATTTGTTTCGGCGACACCGCGGTTATCCGGTAACAGGGACTTCTGCATCCACTCAAGCAATTGTTCCTTCACTCCGAAGAACAAGCATCTCTTGGTTCGACCTAGATAACCTTCTCCGCAGCTATGTACTCACTGATAGACACAATCTGAGGTGGGGCCGATAAGCTACTTTCGTTTGATCGAAGGCACTGGTAACCTCTGTGTCCTAGTGATTACAAGCAGTTCGGCTACAGTGTACGTTCACCTCGCTGAATTTCTCAGCCGTTACGTTGTTTGGTGCAACTGCGACTCTGTGCAGATCCTCATCCTCTCTACAGTGATAATCTTCACTGCTTGTCTACTATGTCTATCAGCCTACTGGGGTTACCGTTTGATAGTAGGACAGAAGTGGTCGTCTAGTTCTGCAATTCTTTCGTGCATGCAGATTCGCTTTGCTGTTGTGAACAGCACACTCACTAATGTTCATTTATCCTGGATCGAGTTGAAGCTGCTAAAGCTCAAGTACTGACCGAACTACATGAATATTCTTTAAGCACCTATTCTAATCCACTCATCTGGGCAACTTATGAGTGTGTCAAGAAATAGCAGTAAGTGTCTGACCTTAAGTATACATGTAACCTTAAAGACAGAATGAAAACTACTTAGGTTATCAGTTACCCGTTTACGTCGACAGAATATTAGTATGCCGTCAACGTAATACTCGTGATACGACAAGAGTTGTCTCTTTACAAATGCCAAATTCTTGGCATGAGAGGTCTGCTAAGATAGAACCTAGCGGACCTACCGTGGTTACTTCATCTATCTGACGTTAGGACTGCTCGAGAAAAGAGGATGACGAGTGGCATGCGTGCAATCTTACTTGGTAACAAACGTGAAAGTACACTGATGAAAAAACGTAACAATGAGTCAAAAGGGAGGAGTGGAAAGGTGTGGTGGGGTTTTCTTTAACAATTATTCTTTTAGTAGGTTTTCAAAGCCAAAATTTCCATGCCCTAATTCCGGCGTACGATTTTCAAGTGAATAACCTTGTTTGGTTGGGAGTTCGCTAAGGGCCAGCCCATTAATTACAAAATATTGTCGGTGAGAATAGTTTTTCTACTCACTTATCCATCATTCAATAGGAACTGACAATTTCTACGATCTTCGACAGAGCGAAATATACAGTAATTTTCCTTAGGTTATTTGATGTCAGTTATGCTTATTTTCACATAACATTCAAGCAAAAATAATGGTGAATATAAAGAAACGTGCATTTCTATCTGTTGCCCTATGTTTAGAAGTAAATATGAGTCTAGTCTACTGACCAATAAATACGACAAATTAGGCCACTACGTGTATTTTTCAGGGCATCTGCTCATTTTGTTATTACGGATGCTTTTACCATAGTCATCTATTGGTAATGCTTCTTCCGAAAGTTCATCAGAGGAATATAGTCAAAACTAAATTTAGTTCTTGCATACTTGTGAATTCGAACCCTCAATTCACAGGTACAAACATGATAATGTAATTGAAATATCGGCTGCGGTTTACCTATAGTCTCGATTGTCTATCACTACTGGCCTTACACTCGTAAGATTAGCCAACTATAAGTCAAAAACATCTTAGAACTTACATCCACTTGAGTCCATGTGGAACAAATAGGGGAGAAAAATCAATATCGGCTAATACAATGTGTTCCGCCCCTATAATTAATGCATTAGTATGATTTGCCTGGCAAACTCAAGAATCTACATTCCCATTTTCATGAAACACGGGTTCAATTGTAAAATATTTGCACAAGATTTACCACGACTGGAATCAAGTGATTTCGGTATCATGTTTAACAACCTCTGAAAAATGAATTAACAAGAACATAGCATCACCGATAAGTTGAATGCGTAATATTTTGACATTCTACTCGGATAATGTTCTTCGGAACTGGTTTAGTAAACATCATGATAAAATTAAAAAGGTGAAGTGATCAACTTGGTCTCTTACACTATTTCACGCCGTCATATTTCGTACAGCCGTTAACAGTGTTGTTTAGCACCACATGAATATGGAGCTGTTTATAAATTATAACTACTACTCTGTTCTGTTCATCTACTTGGATTACAATTACACTAATCGTGAACAAAATAGACTATATTTTGAAAGTCATATTGTCATGTTCACTCTAACAAGTTTACCCCCTTTACAAAGGAAGGGGTAGTTGTGGCCAAACATTCCCATATTTTTGTTCACTGGTTCCAATGACTGGTAAAAACAGCGAGTAGTTTTCCACAGTGCTGAGACTACAAAAGACGACTGAGCCGTCCTGTTTATTTCCTCATACATTCCACGGAGTTCGTAGAAATATACGGTTATAATAGTTAATCTCAGTTTGTGCAGCTTACGTTTTTTTTAACATCGGCTGTCAATAATGCAATACAAGTTTATTTGTTGATACGTGAAGCACAATGATTATTTGCACATTCCCGGGCAGCGCTTCCAAATTTATCATTCTGACGCTGAACACTCTCAACAGACTCTTTATTAGACTTGTTCTTCTCAAAACAACGCTTAATATCCAGTAAAAACGCCATATGATACACTACACTAGTAATTTTATCTGTTTGCAATACAACGTTCCGTTTGATTCATTGTGATATGTAAGTCATAATAAGCACGCAGAGGCAAACATACACCTATGTCTGTGTTCGAATTTAAAACAAAAATTTACGGAGTTTGACAGGAACCTAATAGTTCCAGGAGCATACTAAGGTTTTCACCCTGCAAACCGTCGACTAGAGTCAACCGCAGACTATTGAATTCAGCTTCAGTCTTTCGGAAGGTTTTCGAGCCCTAGACCATCCGAAGACTTGGATTATTTTGCCTGAACATTCCTACCGAGTATACGTGTGAAGTCATCAACTTTTGACAGTGCAACGACTGACCCATGTAGACTGTTTCGAAGTGGACATTGTTACTCGTAATCGAAGCAAATCATTTCATTCAGTCCAATCAGGCAACAGCATATTCCACATAAAAATGTGCGGCTCGTAAAGAATTTTGTGAATAACTGTTCAGTCTTTGAGAATATCCTTAAAAGATTGGACTGAACACAAATTGCGCAAGCTTTTCTGGTAAGACAACAAACTAAATCCTTTTGGCTGCTTCCCTTGAACTTGCTCCTTTTTTCGGATATCTTCTTGCTTATACAAGGGATGGGCATGGTTGTTCAACCGACAGTGTGAGCGTCCAGGTAAGAGATTTTTGGTTTACTCAATATTGGAGTAGACCACAAGGGGGCAGTTCTAAATGCAAGAGGTTATTCGTAGTAAATGTTTCACAGTTCGTTCCATGTCTAGTAGCAACCAGCTGGCTGCTCTCTAGGTAGTACGTACTGAACGTATGAGGAAGATACCTTATGCCTACATTTGTCAAAGTAAGATCAACTTTGTAAACCTATCGCTACACGCAAAACGTAAACATAAGAGGTCAAGGAAGGAAAACAAGTCCGCATACTCCCTCAATGTTTACAACTCATGCTGCACAGTTGATCGTTGAATTCTCTGTATAGACATACTGCTGAAAGAAATATACACTTCTGCGACTCACGAAGACCGCTTCAATATAAATGTCAAAAACGCATTTTGTGACTGGTGCTGCGTTAACCTGACACTCCGTGGGATTCCATCCTGGTGCCATTATTGTTAGTCAGACTGGTGACAAATTTCGCAACTTGTTGGTTCGTAGTTTTCAGCATCGTCTACAAAACGATGTGTACCATTGTGCTTTAGTTTACCATACAACTGACTATTGGGAGACAATTTTCTGTCGTTTCTAACGTTGTTTGTAGTGTTGGTTTACCTCACTCTGCAAAAAGTCTATAAGATCATTTGAAACATTGAAACCCTTTTAACCATTTGAATAGAATAGTATAAGATCACTCAGTGTTTTACACACAAGTTTGCTACAGCGCATCACCTTAGTACACATTTCTATGTCAAACTGAGTTAAATGCTTACACATGATATCAATTAGAACTTATTTAGCGTCAATTCGTGTGTAATGAGTAAATCCAAATATCTTTAACGGAAGTGAATCGAACTAGAAGATATTTTACACAATATCGGTTGGTAATTTGTCAGTCTGAGACGCCAACATCTTTTCCTTAAAATAGATCTCTTCAATTATTATGGATAGCATATGTGCAAGGAAAAGCGGATTACTTCAAAAAAACAAATGGTAGAAAGACACGGTGCTAGCGAACCTTCGACTAATGGACTGAGATTTGGTTTTTATCTTCCGCCTAGGTCCACAACACTAATGAATAATTAAAAAAAGAGTGTTCCTAGGTTACGTTGAAATGTAAGTGGAACAATGAATTCTTTCGTTGCATTTAGCTTCTAATTTCCTAAATTTCTATCAAGTTTGCGGGAGGCCTTATTACAGATTCCGCATGAAACTGAGTTTGTCAGTTGACACTAGGAAAAAACTTTGTACTCAACTAGCACCATAGTGGCATATATCCACAGTAAGTCTTTACTGAAGCTCCGATTCTCGGGAAATTTGTTCGAAAATGGTTTTTATTAAGCTCCGAGTAAGGGGGAATTCTTCAGGGACATTGAAATATTTACTTCGGGTATCTTTCGTAATTGTGTTTTTTCATATACGCACATATGTGAAGAAAAATAAACACCTGCTTAAGTATGCAGTGCGAACATGTAGGTCTACGTTTGAAAGCAATCACAAGCTTCTAATAGGAACATGTAAGACTTTTCATGTGCGTGTAACAGATCCAGCCATTTAGTAGGCGAAAACGGTAAGTTTTTGTGGTGATTATGATTCATAACGTCACAGTATGTGTGCTATTGTTGCTTTACAATATGAACAATTACGCTGTACACTAAATTACATTACTGTTTCGCTAGCCAAAATGCTGCATTACTACCACTGCGTAGGAACTAGCTCTGAGTTTGAGTTAAGTACATTTCTGATTACTGTGACAAACTCCCAACTACCACAGTGTTCATCATACTCTTGGTTACCGATCTATATTTATGACAATTCGGTAGTTATTAACAGGAAAATTATATGTTTGTAGATACCACGCTTTGAAACTCATGGCAGTTTCAAAAGTCATAGTTGAAAACAGTCGATCTAAAATAAGCATTAGCGGAGTAAATGGTATGCAGGGCAACTTAGTGCAGTTTAGTGCACGGTATTGAACATGGCGGAAGAATCAATGACCACAAACGTTGGTGTATATCAGAAGGCAAGGCAGTCCGTGAATCAGATTGGAACTCGAATTTTATTAAGAAACTTATTCTACATTATCTCTAATCTCATCAAACAGAACACACAGGCCATTAACAGGCAAGCACACCAGTAACGACGTTAATTCGACTGTAGCCTGACACTTATCGGGAATAAAGGTATGAAAAAGTAGTCAACTCGGTAAACCGACCTAATTCTAAAGTGAGCTTTATCAGTAAGCATCAGTAGGTCCTGCCGCTTCTACTTATTCACAAGGAGAATCATGGCGAGGGATAAATACTATGGTGTGTCTACTAGAAATATAGTTACAACAGACGGCACTTGGAGATTCGTAGGTTTGCGACAACTTAGAAAAACCACTGAACAATGAAATCGCTGTGTTACCGTGCCAAACGAATCTGCTCGTTGTTTAAAAGCAACAGTTCAGAAAAGTAACTATCTGCCTTTATTTAGTGAGAAGCTGACGAGACAGCAGTCAGCTGCCCAGTAACTCCGTCAGACTCAAAAGTGGATATCTGTCGTGGTTTACTTTCCAAACAAAGGAAGGGTGACATTACCACTCTGGTGAAAACCACTCTTGACCACTGTGTGACATAAGTTCTCCCTAGTGCAGCTGATCGGGTAGTTCATCAAAACCCGAATGCAAACACCACTGCCAAAACATCACAAATACTCAGTGTTACAGCTTGTGTCATATGTGCATTTTTCGATGAGAGCCAGTCGATTGGCATAGACAAAACGAACTGGCATTTATGCAGCTTGACAAACAAACAAATAAACATTACTAAGTAATTCCTTGGTTAAGCCGCAACGAGCTAAAAACCAAAAGAGTTATCGGTTTCGCAACGTTTCGACCCTCTCGGAGAGCCTTTATCAAGCGATTTAAATCAGAAAATTTACAATGTACAAGCTTCAGATTAGGCAGTCAACAACTGGCACATGTTTGTGTGTTTCACCTGCGGTGTGTAGACAGGCTACCAGGACTCACGGTTCACCAGAGGTCACCACATGAAGATCCCCAGGTGCGA
>JTDE01000130.1:296603-356143 GCA_014338405.1 Paragonimus skrjabini miyazakii
TCGCACCTGGGGATCTTCATGTGGTGACCTCTGGTGAACCGTGAGTCCTGGTAGCCTGTCTACACACCGCAGGTGAAACACACAAACATGTGCCAGTTGTTGACTGCCTAATCTGAAGCTTGTACATTGTAAATTTTCTGATTTAAATCGCTTGATAAAGGCTCTCCGAGAGGGTCGAAACGTTGCGAAACCGATAACTCTTTTGGTTTTTAGCTCGTTGCGGCTTAACCAAGGAATTACTTAGTAATGAACATTAGCACAACGCACAATATGTTTTCCCATATCCGTTCCGTTTATGGTTCGGAAGTACTAAAACAAATAAACACTTGCATCACTCAGACGCTTTTTGCTATCGCCAGACCAGAACATGAGAGGACACAAGGAATCATCATCAACGATCGCTCTAAACCTGTCAACATATCTGTAATTCAAGCTGTAGAATCTCTTTCAACTAGGTTAAGCGAAAATGAAGAGTTATTAGGTACAGCAAGGGCCTTGTCATTGTCAGGTTACATTGGTAACGGATGTGTATTGTTGTCAGTTTTAAGTTCTATAAGTTTACCACGACTTCTGGCATTGGTTTGTTTTCAGTTCTTTTTAAAACGCCTTTAAAAAATTCCAGCGAAAGTACTTAAATTCTTTATTTACAAAATATATTATGCTCAGGCAATACATAATCCCCTCTCAAAGTTCGATTGAGTCAATTACTCAGTATTAAAATGCAAGTAAATTGCGCATACTATCTGGTCTAAACGTGATATTTGCCTGCGGCCCTTCATTCACATCCATCAAGAGGCTGATCGTTCGCCTTATAAACGACATATCGTTATATATTAATCGGTGCATACATTCCATGTCGTTTGCTGATATTAATGCGTGTTTTTTTCCGTTGTAAAAAATCTTCCGCTTCTGTACCAATTTTAGAAACCCGAGGTTCTCTTTCGTCTCTAGGTTTACAGCGATTCCATGTCGTTGAGCCTTAGAGGTCCACTGACTAATAGATGAAGCCTTGTACATTCTTTATGGAAACCAATATTAAGCACTGTTAAGCTTGTTATATGACTGAATTTCACCTGGAGTTGCTTTTTTTTGTTAAATTACAATATACCATCTAGTGAACATGGTTCATGAAAGCCGCTGTCACAAAATGTTTAGAGTTTTATTAAAAAAGGCTTTGAAACGCTTGATGACTTTTATCATTCCAGCAACAATTTGAAATTTACTTCCACCAGACCTATACAGATTTATATTTTGAATATTTTAGGCAAAAGGTTTAACATGAAATTTAGTTCTGGGAGTTACAAAACGTACACTTTATTCGTAATTTTTACCGTCAACCGTGTGACCATTGGTGTTTTGGAACCATGTGATGGGCCTTAGAAACTCCATTGAAAATTATAACCGTCGAACGAAGTTATAAATTGGTTTTTGGTTTTGTGCTGATATTACTGGAAGCCGGGACAGGATTATCGCCGATATACTGCAACTCACGGGTTAATTGCTACTTACACGAACTATTCGTTCTACTTGTGTTTACGTTTCTGTTTATTGTTTAGTTTGAAGTAAATTGAGATAACCCTCTTGGTAACTGCAGCGCTGGTAATCAGTAGTTCAGACTAAAGTGAATGATCATATGCAAGTTACCGTAACCTTGAAGATACAAACCTTTCATTGACAGTCACAGAGACCGCCGACTTCTGCCATTTCACCTAGACCATTTTTCAGTCAGCCACCTTGTTGAAGCCAACTCTGATACCTGAGTGAGTGCATGGCATTGTGGATAAGTCTGTCCTAATCACCACAATATGAAAAATCCATTTGAACGAAGCCGTAGAAAATGGACCCATAGACCAGTTTGTGAAACCTGCTGTAACGTTGGAGAAAGCATGATCAAGCAGTAACTGTGAAAAGAACTAGCAAATTAGTAAATCAGGTGAGGCTAATGCTATACTGCTTATTTTACTAAACTCAAGTTCCATCTTTTTGATGTGATCATTTTTAATTCCAGTCAGTGAATCCGTTTTCATTATTACATGGTCGAGCAAAAGTATTAGAGATGAGTTGGATTATGTACAAGTTTGTTAGCTTCGTACGTTGTTAATCATAAGTGTATCGAAGGAATTTTGGAAACTTGGTGAAGCAGTACTTTTTGTAAAATAACTAGATTTTGTATCGGATAAACTACTGTTGATGTTGTTCGGACATGTCATTATTTAGAGAGTATGGCCCTCAGTTTTCCTCTCGAAGCGGACGATGCATATCTGGTTTGTCTCGCGTGAGTGCATCCAATCACTCATAAATATGAAAATTAGAACCGTAAATCATATTGCAATTTACCGTGAGTGCTTCGAAAGTACTTCTCAATGAATCATGCATTCTGACTGGTAGCAAAACCTTGTGAGATCAAAGCATAAGTGTATCGTTATCCTACAAAATGTTTTTATGCAAATACTTCAAACGTCCTGAGTTGTCTGTATCATACAAAACTCAACGAATTTATTTCCTATATGTGATTCATGAACATTTAGTGAAACGTTTAACGCCTCCAGTCTTTGCATAGTGTAGGTGCATCTCACTCCATATATCGAAGGTGAATCTTGACTGGATACAGCATTTTTAATAGTTTAAAGTTTAGATTTTTTCGAAATAAAAGAGGAAGTTCCATGTGCGCAGTGAATTGATGTACGTAAATGAATAGATACGTCCACCAAAAGTGTTTGATTATTACACATATTCGCCCCTTTTATCTTCGATTTTAACTGGATGCTGTTAACTTTGGACTAAAGTATGCAGATTACGATCGCAGTAGCCACAGCCGTGCTTACGAAGTCTCGTCGAATATCTATGTCGCCATAAAAAGTTGCACAGACCGGATCAAAGGGAAAGCTAGTGTGGTTGTCCTATAGACACTACTCGAATGGCGCTTGACTACACTGGTGCTCTCGTCTCCAATTACTTCTGCATTGTTCAGTGTTCGAAAATAGCGTATGCGTCAATGCATACGTAAAGGAGCTGGCATCTTTTGTTGCGGATATTCAGAACTGAATACAAACAGAAACTTTTGTCGCGCAAAACAGCACGTGTTTACACTACATATATATATATATATAATCGCAACGTGTGTTTTATAAGGCTCCTTGACGGTGCTAAATGATAAACACGTTTATGGCCTCACACCATCTATCAAAAGTATGCAACTGCCACCAGGTAAATGGATAAGGAGATTCATTGAAACTTACATCCATGATATTTGGAACAAAAAGTTTATATTACTTAGAAATTAATAAATAATAAAATTCGAAAATTGAGCTAGCCTATTGATTATTGATTAGGTGAAATAATTTTCCAAGTTTGTATACACGCAGCTGACTGGATTCAGTAGAATTCAACTACCTGAAGGATTAACTTATTCAGTGAAGTAATTTTAATTGGTAAAACATAATTAGGATTATTTCGGTCGCCCGAATAGTGATGAAGTTCTTGAGATGATTTGCACACAGTCTAATTAGTTCCAGACAAGATTACACAGATAAGTACAAAATAATTGATGTCTCGTAGATAAACAGTTCTCAGCGAAAACATTGCAATGTTTCAGCTAATTGAACCGGTTTTAATTTACCTACTCAACTAACAGAAACCGAGCTCAGGTGAAATTAAAACGGTCCAAAGTGGCTAACGCTTTACATTATTATTTACAAGTGATAACGATTAATAGCTATATCTGTAATCAACGTTTATTTCGTTTTTACCTCTATTGTGTTTCAGTAAAACCACAATAAATCATATCAACTCGGATGCTTTTGCTGGAGTCATTGGCGAGGTTGCACTTGTTTCTCAAAATAACCAGAGGAAGAAGGTAACTGAAGGTATCCATTTAAAGTAAAATTGGTTGTTACTTTAATTACTATCGGCTATGTTCATTAGAACGCAACTGCCAGAGAATGTCTGTGAGGTACAACATAAGTACTCTGATGATATTATATCCTAATTTTGGGACGGACAACGTACGAAAGAATTACGTGTAAGTACGGATATGTCACAAACTGTCTGAAGAGCATAACAGAAACAGTATCTGAATGAAAATTAGCCCGAGATTATTAGATAGAAGTGCGAATTGAATGAAAATGTTTTCGAGCTACTTGCATATACATTTTAATCTTCAACTTAATAGTGCATCACAAGAAGTATTTCATCTGGTACCAACCTGTTTCATTCCAGTTTGTTTACAACAACAAACTAGCCATGATGTTTTCATTTCATAAAATAAAAACAACCTGCCAGGTAGCTCCGTCATCTGCTAGATACTTAGCTGAAGTGTCACGGCCTTTAATGTTAAACATGCGTACTGTTAATAACCATGTGTAAGGCAGTTTCATTTGCTATGAACCAAGACGAATTATAATTTATCTTTATCAACAGAACACTTTTGCACTGGCGATAAAGAAGTTCCAGACCTGTTCAACTTGAAGTTCTAATTCGTGGAAGAGTTTACAAGCGTGAAGCGTAGACGTTTTCTCGTGATTTAGGTCAATGTACACATTTTGCGTGGAGTAAACCATTTTCGTGATTTTTCGTCCTGGTCGACGTTGGTCACCAAAATGTTGCTTTATATATGTATCAACGAGTTTAAAAATTGCGAAATCATAATCCGGCAGGACACCCTTCTTGAGTCTGCGGTCGTAGACTTGCAAAGTGGGTCAACTGGGCTATTCCTCAAACATTCTTCTCTTCCATTTCTAAGTGTCAGGTTGTTTTTGTTTTAGTTCATGGAAGATTTTTGCTTGTTCCTCGGTGGCTTATGGCTTCTTGTCTCTTCTGTCGACTGCAATCTGCATTCTAGTGATCAAAAACTTCATCCTGTTCATTCTTTCGCCATATGCTTGGACGCTATGTTAGCCTATAACAAGGTCTGGCAGTTTCTTTACCAACTGCTCTAGTAAGGCGAGGAAAAGCTTTTGTACGCTTTACACCTCATAGTCGCACCTACAACTGATACCATTGAATTACTGCTATATTTTTCAGTATACTGCCTAAAACTGGTTCTACTGTGGCCGTCTGATTTTGTACGCAATTCTTGATGAAGGTGACTTGGAAAACCAGAAGAAGTATGTTGTACGATTTATTTCGTGCTAGATTTTGCTGTATACTCATGAATGCACGTTGCAGGTGTTTTACACAATGTATCTGATTTCACTTTCACAATTGTCACCTGTCTTATCCTTCTGTCAACTCACTTCTATAAGTTCAACATGCGAAGATTCAACCCGTTGCTTGTATTAACTACATAATACAACAATTGAAACGTTTTCTAGCGCACGTCTACTATTTAACCGTGATTTATTTCTGACAATGTTTTCCAATAGGTCGCCGCACCAAGTTACTGTTTTGTCAAATGTTTCGCGCTGAACATTTACATGCATGTTAAATATTCTATTTTTAGGCAGTTAGAATTTTCTGGAATTCAATGAACTGAAGGTGTTTTTATCAGAGAAGGGCGTTTATTTCTATCCAAAATGAATTTTAAAAGAGGGATTCAAAATATTTTGGTTTAACCTTTTAACACGCAGAAGTGATACATGGTATCGCATAGGCATGTCTTTGAAAGCGGCGAGCGACAACGTAAACAAACGTTGTATAGTAAGATAATGCAAGAAAGCGAGTGGTTTGATTTCACTTGCGTAATAAACAATGAAATATCAGTGGTTTTCGACCAACGGAAGGAAACCAACCGTCGGCCTGGCTGCCGTGATTGTAGCTCTGTATTTAAATGAATATTCGGACAACCGTTTCAAAATTGGTGCGCCTGCTAAAATTAATGAAGAAAACATTGTGAAATCCACGAGAAAATGTACAAAACCACTTAAATGAGGCCATACATGCATAGAAATTGAAATATCCGCGTCGTAAAAGGATCACCGAGACAAAAGGAGCCGTTTTTTTTCAGTACTAATGATTATTAGTGCAGTTGCGTTTATTTCAAAGTAGACTGGTGAGGCGGTGGTTAAGGGTTTAAATAATGCTGTAAGATTCTCCTCTTTCTACAGTTCCGGACTTGCAGACTAGGATATACTGAACAATTCCTCACACGTTTCCGATCATATGGTGTGTTATTTTATCAACTTCCCTAATGCATTTGACTGGTAACAATGGTCAAGTGTAATTTCGGGGGTCCTTGATGCATTAAGGCGTTTTTAAATAGTGCTTTTATGTGCAATAACGTTTCGTCTAAATTCCGAACAACTTCGCTACTTACGCACATTATCGATTAATCAAACGATCACATTCTGAACGTGCATATCCATTCCGTATGCATAGTTCCTACGCAAATATAATAACAACCGAAATTGTTATTTGTATTTGCGATACTAAACAACAGTTCAGTAACTTTCTTTGCATTCACTTCATCGGTTACAAGCGTTTTACTCTTGAAAAGGTTTTTCTTGAAACTTCGGTAAACTGTTAATGTAATCGCAGTTGAAACATTTTCCGCCGAAATCCCGCATAATACTTGGTTGGACAAACGGATCAAATTCATAATCTGGAAGAAAATACCAATGAAATAACGGAAAACATCCAATGTATAGAAACAGTGAAATCGTTTGTGTTCTGCTTTGAGAACAATTTGGTATCAAATGCTAACTGGCTGATCTAGCTTTTACAACGATCTGACCTATCGACTTGCATAAATTTATCGTACTGATAGAAACCCCACAAATAGGTTGAGGAAATTTTTGATATACCTGTGTAAAATGCTAACATTCCACCATTTTAGGTGCAAAATGAGTACTTTTGAATTGGTTTAACAATTGTCTCAAAATTTATCATATTATCCTTTGAACAGCGGTTAGAAAACTGACTATTATCGTAAAATTCTGTTTTAATTGAATCATATTATTCATATATTTCGCCTGTGGTAAATTTTGTATGGTAAGTTGCACTCCTGTTAAGATCGTCAACTTACTTTGAAAAGAAATTATACTTACTCTGTGGTCTGAAACATTTTTACCAATTCGCAAACTTCACTATTTGAGGCCAAGTTGCTGGTTAAGTTTATGTCCATATGGTTTGAACGCCGAAAGCAAATTGTTAGTTACTTGCTGGACATCGTACAGCAAGTCAGGCATTCTGTTTCTTCCAGGTATGTTAGTTGACCACGTATTAAGTTTGATGCAGTTGCCGGATATCTTTTTCATCCCTACAGAAGCGTTTTTTTCTTCTGTCAACACTGCCATTCCAAATGTTCACCCATGTGTGAAGTTGCTCCAGATGTGAATTCACTTGTTAACTGACACGTTTGTATTTTCTTTAGACACACAATCACGTAAACGCCAAGGATATATTCAACTCAACAGATATAGTTTTGTGCTCAAAAGACAATAATTAACCACAAACACAGTATTGAAAGACCTCCGAGGTTGTGATCTGAGACAGAAGAGTTAAAGTGAAACTAGTGTCTCATATCCTAAAACAGAATATACTCCCACGAGGATCATTAAATATTCAAAGACTACAACCAGCAGTAGACTGACCAATATGTTAAAGTTTATCAAACGGTACTATCTGATCATTTACAATTCGTTAAATTAACGATGGTCCAGAGTCTTAATGGGTTAATTTCAGTGCGGCCTATTAAACAACCATGAAAAAATAGCCAAATGTGGTCAACTCCTGGTGCATAAAAGTTAGCAGAACGGTTAATTAAAATTCTGAACGATTTGACTTAACGGCAGTCGACTGCCATGTGATGGGTAGACACCAAGTAATTGTACCATTTTACTGGAAGCTACTACCGTATTTACAAAATTGCTGCCTACCCAAATCTGTAACGTTATGTAAGATGTAATTTTAGTCGACAGATTCTCTAAATTTCACTTTTAAATGGAAGTTAAAAACAATATTTTATTTTTATACATCATCTAGAATGTTTAGAATGCCAAAAGTGTAGGCAGATTGGTCGTTCTTTCAGATGTACAATATATATTGAACTTAGGCAAATGAAAATTTATTTTCAAGAATCTCACAAGACACATTGTTCACTAAAGGTATATTCTTATATAGTACTTAAATAACTCATCTTCTATATTCCTAAATTGAATTGTACAATTTGAGGCATTTGAGGTCCAAAGAACTAGTTGCTGTCATTCCATATTCACCGATATAAAAACCACATTTTCTTTCTTGTTCACCATATCAGTAAAATGAGGAAACCCCAACAAATTAATTACAATGAATAAAACAATGAATGAAAGCCAGAGCAGGATAGAAGCTATTGTTTTCGAACGCATCAACACCGTTTGAGTGTGTAAAAGATATTGTTCAAACCCTTTAATTCCCCTCGTCAATTATTGTAAGCTAGTTAACCCACTTGAATCCAAAGTAGGCATAAACCACTTGACGTCAGCTAGTGAGGTTTTCACAAAATACACATGAGATCTCTACCAGTTGTCGCCAATTATCAAGCCCACTTCTACGAGACTGTGATTATATCCACACACCAATCTGTTAATCCGTTTAAAGTATTCTCATTTTTACGCATGATTTGCACAAATCCTGGTTACTTGTAAATATCTGATGAGAACAATCAAAATAGCATGTGCGCATAATTAAAGTTTCATAAATTTCGTAACGAAATGAAGAACAATTAACTATTCCTCAAGAATTCACAACTGATTCATCCTGTTCCATCTCCGGTCTCTTTGACCTATGTTTAAACAAAGGGTGAGTCCTATTGGAATTCATCTGTGACGAAAACTGATTGCACATTCATAGTGACCTCTTAAATATTGATTGCCATTGTGCTTTCGTCCCGAATATACGCAGTATTTGTTCATATTACCTTGTGTTTTGATCAGTTACGTGGTTCACGTTGATTCGCCTATAACTCATGTTTTATACTTTGGCTAATACACCGTTTCAGATAACAATAAATTCCAACACCGCAGGTCGTCATGTCAATAGTGTCTCCGTCAAAGATAGTTGCATTGTGTTTTCAAAGTTACACGACATAATATTTTACTTTGACAACTTCACACTTTCTATATCAAACCGTTATGTTATGAAATAGTTGAGTGTTACATGTAGACAATTGACCTTTCAAGACATGGTTCCGTCATATATAGCAGTTCCAAATGTACGATGTGACCGAAAATGTTCTCGAATCACATTCAATAGTAAATTTTTTGAACAGGGGTAATGTAATTTTTCAAGGAAATTTCTCCCAGCAAGCACTTGTGAAAGGGAACTAGTCTGTGTGTTTTAGGTTGGACAACAATCCTCTTTTTTCAGTGTTTTTTTCAATGCATCAGTGTTCATGTCAGAAACACCGCGTGAACCCCTGGCTTTGGGCAATAGTCGCGTACTCAGGTTCTCTTGGGGCAGTCTTTTAACTTATGTCTGCATTGTTATTTTGTACCGTGTGAATCTTTTAGTGGATATTTCACAATTTCAGTAGAATCGACGATGAATTTAATTTTGTTCGAAGACTATCACCAGGGATCTTGATGTTGCTCTATAGGAAATTTACTATGGATGAATTTTTGTTTGCGTACTGGTTTCAGCTTTCCATTCACACAAAAGATTGACTGATCTGCCTACCAGTAGAAAGCGACTCATGTATATTTACGGTAAGCAGAAATTTGCGAGTGCAATCTGTTCAGTCTTGACCATTAGCCAAAAATGACTTATGCATTCACCTAGCAATTTTGAGAACGAATTAGAAATCTGGAAATGGAATACTGTTAGCTTGTCATGTGGATACAGTGACTAATCAGAACGTTTGGCTGAATTTAGCACACGGAACTAACCACGTTCCATTTCCAAGCAATCTATAAATAACCAACGTGAGTGAATTGCAAATTTGGTTATTCACTGTATGTGCGTTTCAGGTTTATTGAGACCTTAAACCTCTACAAGAATCTCAGTCGAAAACTAGTTCCGCAGACAGACAGGCAGACAGACTATCAGGAAAACAGTTCGTTTTCGCTTCCACATGCAGAAAACAATTTATCAGATAGAACAGGGAAAACAAGAGCTGTCTACTAGGTTTTTCTTAGAAAAGTTGTGCATGCAAAGGAGATATGATGTACAGTTCGCTTCAGACACACGCGATGAATGTGTATTGTACAGTGTTCCTACTCCAAATTGAAAATTCACAAAGATAAAAACGTGCTCAATTTTAACAGGGTTTCCTTCGAGTTCCGGAACAGGAGTGAAATTCATGATCAAGATAAGCAATGCCGATGACCCCAGTATATAATCAAACAAGTTTAAGCAAATAATACTGATCCATTGTCACCAACACTTGATCACTAGTTTTTCTAGTTACACTTTTCAAACAAAAGTAGAAAGAATACCATCAGCCATACATTTCACAGCATATATACTGAATTTATTATAAATTATATTTAAAATTTGATCGCCGCGTTCGAAAAGCTGACGGTTATTGGACAGAATCGAAATGACGTTACAGACCAGTCATAACAGTGAGCGTTTTAACCAGATAGGTGGCCCTCCTTAGGGATACTGAAAGTGAAACTAATTTCAATTACAGCAGTCTCAATGTCCATCAATTAAAATGTGAACTTTAATTGTCTCTGTCACTTCAATGCGTGAGGCACCTAAATTACGTACGGCTGAAACATATTAGGAGTAGGAATACAAACAAAACACTGTAGCCAAAATAAACCAAAATAACATGAATCGAATCTAGCCGACACTCAGAGGTTTCACAATTGTGTTTCATTAAACTTCCCGGGCCTGCCAGAGTATTGTATGTAATACAACTGTGATGCTTAACAACGACCTTGTTGGATGATATTGTGAACTGTTTGAGCAATCCCACTTGGGCAGTGAAGCCCCCGGACCACTTTAGACATTTCATATTACACAGCTGGTCGAGCAAGTAACTGAATCAGTATGTTATTTTCGAGCTCTCTGTTTGGTTTCGTAGTTCAACTGATGGAGTGTTTGCTGCGTTTTGGCAAGCTGTTGCTGTCGGTGTTTTGAATTCAGCCGAAGCCCAGATTCTTCATAATTGGTTACCATCTAGGTTAGGAAATCTGCATATTATAAACAGTGCAAAGTGATACAACCGATACCACACCAATTTTATATGTTGCATCTGCAACACTTGCTTACACAACACAGACCGGCAGGTTTTGCCCCGCGGAATTTTAGTTATACGGAGTTTTCCTAGGGTATCTATAAGCTGAACGAGTTGACGGAGTTAACCAAATCAAACATTGTGAACAATCGTTTAGAAACTGACGAAAATCTATTCCTATCAACTAGGTAACAATTGGGTTGCGGTGCGTCGTTTTTTGAATCAACTTTCTCAGGATGCGCTTAGCTGGTTGTAGTAGCAAGCACCGACTCGTGCTTTTGACATACCGACCGTCGCAAGCGTTAGGCGAATTAAAAATTAATTAGCAACCAGATACATCAGGCGAATGTTGCGTCTAAATACAAAGATTTGTTAGTCTGACGGGTTGCAATAATCTCAGCTTAGTGGGGGGCGTTTCATGGTTAAATTTGACTTGTTATTGATGGCCCTGGCCGGCTTGACTTAAAATAACACACTGCTCTAACAATTTTTCTATTAACATATAAGTGAGAGATCCACCTGCCAGTTTATCTGTAATAGAAATTTAAAAATTTCCATGAAAACTTCTCCGTCACTTATTTTGATGAACGACTGTTTCTTTTGATTTGTAGTTACTGTGTAGATCCTCCGAGTTCTGTTGTGCAAAAATCACACTAAGTATTATTTGCCCGCTGACAGACCGTGAGTGTATTTTACCTGGGGTAGAATAGCTAAGGACTGTTCCTGGAAGCATTCCATCACAGTATTCAGTGATTACATCATTCAAGTATGTTGTATTCCATTTTACATGCCGTGTATATTTACTGGTGACTAGCTAGGAACTGTAATGGTTTTCTGAA
Organism: Paragonimus skrjabini miyazakii; assembly: GCA_014338405.1. Classification (NCBI taxonomy): domain Eukaryota; kingdom Metazoa; phylum Platyhelminthes; class Trematoda; order Plagiorchiida; family Troglotrematidae; genus Paragonimus; species Paragonimus skrjabini miyazakii. The sequence goes on from JTDE01000130.1 coordinate 308,544, forward strand.
AGGATTTATTGTTATCATAAAACTTGTAAAGTATAGCCTAGTCAACAGTTTCGAAAATTTATTATTCAATCAGTCACACATAAAATGTTCACTGATGTCTATCATAATGAATCTACCATCACAGCGTCATCCATCAGTTTATAATCAAGCGTTCTAAGTTGAAGATGGTTGTTTTCAATAAACATTCATAATTCTTTTAAGATAATCAACCACTGGTAGGGCGGTGGTGTTACAGTTCTAAACAGTATCCGGTAAATAATCAGCCGCTTCGTGAGATGGACTATTTAAACCCAGCGGAAAATGTGTCGTATTCTGTGCACCTTACTTCCGTTGATCAAAACCTCTCAGTTTGTGTAGTGCATGTGAAGGTTTTCGATTCAATAAAATGGCTCGACTATTTCACTTAAAGTGAATTGTGTCACGTTTGTTGCCTCTATTCTTAGAATGTTTACGTCATATTTACTTTGCCTGCTTTGCGATCCAAACTGAAGGGAACGTTTGGCGTGCGCCATCCGTTTGACCACACGCAGATTATAAGATTGTTAACGTACATCATCCCGTTTGTACATAGCTTAAATAATTTGATGGCGCTGTCGAATGACATAATCTGTTCGTGAATGTCATGCGAAGCTTTCCTTTTTATCTCGTCGCTTTTTGCGTGTATTTCTTACCCACGACCTTCAAACCCCTTGAATCATTCAGCTCCTTTACATAACGCCTTTCACAATCGATACGGAAAGGCTACATATTCACGCCATATTTGTTTATTTTGAACGGAAATAGGAATCCCTCTGTTTTGACCTTTCTGAGGTAAAAGTTAGGAGCGTTTGATCTCTTTCAGCAGAACCAAAACTGAACATAAATGGTATTTCACTTAACCGCTTTGCTCAATGCCTTATGGAATTGACTGAATCCTCGACAAAAAGTGGTCATAGAGAATTTGATCATACGAGTCTTACTTTTTAGAAAGCCGGTTTTGTATACAGACATCAAAGTCCAAAAGCTATACTTGTTTGTTGCTGCAGAACTTATCAGAAAATAGTCCTTTTGGAAATCTTAGCACTTTTGTGGAGGAGTGGCCTACCGTAAGGTCTCTTTACGATGATTTGCTTTAATTATTGAACCTCTGTACCAAAAACAGTCAGCTTCTGCTGAATGAAGAACTACAGAAAAACAAATCAGATCGGAATTAGCAGCCCACAAGAACCGTTTGTGGGTTAATTCAATCCTTTGGTACCAACGAAAACTCAGGCAATTATAATTTACTGAAGATGCTTAGTTTATATTTCTGTCGCATACAACGTTCCGAAAACAGTTATAAATTTTCATCATTTTTTAAAAACGGAAACAGCTAGTGAATCAAAAGTGCGCACTTGATTGCGAAGTGAGAGTTGCCACTGTGGATGAAATATACTGAAAACCAGTCAGGCTGCATAACTTCTATTGACCTACACATTTGTCATTGCAAACTTTACAGCACTGGGAGTTCCTAACCGGTCAGGTGGTTTAGCTAGGGAAGGAAAAACCGTATAAATTCAGAACGTCCCAGTCTGTTTGGACAGTAAACTCTCAAGCTTTGTCAGTTGTGATGTAACAATTGTCAATAAAAGTGACATATTTTATCTGGTTGTAAAAGTCATTTCCTATTTTTATAAACGTCTAGAATTCTATAGTATTAGGTACTTGAAAATGAACCGTAATAGCACCCTATAAGTAGACGCACAACTCAAGTGAATCTTATGAACTATAAGAACGTATGACACCCTGTCTTGCTATCCAGTTTGATTGCAGTCAAATCCAATAGGTATCATAGCAAAATTTCCACTTTAAAACGCCCGACTAATTATTTAGAACTACTAAAGTTAAACCATGGTAGGTACTCGTTTTGATCGTCTGCAAAATAAGTGTTCCATTTTAATGTTCTCTTCAATGGTTTTAGTGGTATTCTAGGGGAGCAGTTGAAAACAGTGTGGTTGGTTTGGTCAGAATCCAGCTACCACTGTAGGGCAATGAATCACCTGCTACGGTTTACGTCAACGTCGTGAAGATTAGGTAGTTACGATAACAAAGGACAAGCGATTAATGTATCTGCCCTTAAAAGCGGTTTGTGCAGACCCATCACGCCACATAACCGGACTACTTCAGAAGGAATAAGGTAGAAGAAGGTTGGCTCAGGCCGGATTGCCGAAAGCATCTAGAAGTTAACCAATTAAAAAACACCACACTAGTAGGATGTGGGCTATGGAAATTACTTGGAAGGCAGTAAATTTTAAAGCAAATGAATGAGTAAAATGAAATATTTTCTACTGCCCTGCACTCAGTTATGAAGCAAATTGAAAGTTACAAAACTAGAATAAGTGAAACCGTCGAAACAGAATGACCTTGTCAACCAACAAACGTGGGTTTGAACGTTGCTGGAGTGCATGATTGGTATGGAAGAAAAATTGTTTTGACTTTCGGGAAAACAGTCAGAGCGAGCCTTTTACATAAAATAAAGTCCAATGAAAATAAGGGATGAGTTGAATGGAAGATTATTTATAACTACCTCACTGTATGTAAAAACGGCTGAGACCGGTGGTCTCCTTAAATTCAAAAAATGGAAAAGAGTGATTCAACTGCGAACACTATACAGCGGTCTTTATTCACCGGCTGACTGGTTCTCAATCCGTTACTGCCAATACAATCACCGGTCTACTCATTAAAGTGTTACATGGTAACATTACGTTCGATATGTCACTTGCTTACCGCGTACTTCAATTCACGATCAAAGATTAGTCGCGCACGGACCTATCTGTATTTCTTCAAGGCTGTGCCCTCCTGTAGTTTGTGATCACAATTACAAACTGATATACTAATTTTACTAACGCCAAAATGCGTTCTGCTAATTACTCTAAGCCCTTAGTATCATAGCCAAATTCGCGGCAATGTGGCAGCCTCACGAAATTCCTTATGATTTTTGGGCTTGTGTGGATCAGAACACGTCGCACGCATATTAGTTTTAAGCTGTCGAGGTAGGGCGCCTCCCATCAATAGGCAAGGCATACGTTTTACGCTAAACAAAACGCGGGTAATTCGGCAACTTAGTCTTTATCATCTTGCAATGAGTCCTACTGTTGAGCTTTCTGATATCTCTGGTCACTGTTGCTTCAAATGCGCTCTATTTTTGGATATTTTTAAAACATGACTTGAGCAGTTTCACTGAATTTACCTTCGAGAAATCTGACTGGAGAATCTTGCTGCTGTTTAATATTTGAGGAAAATATAAATAAACTTTCACTGAAAATACCTTACTCAACAAATTCGCACAAAAACTGGTCTTTCATCAAGTTTGGCCGAAGCTGAACGTATTCCTGAAGAATAGAAACACAGTTAATGGAAGATAATGCCGTGCAAACTTTTGCTCAAAGGGGATGCAGTAAACCTTAGTGATATATTTGATTAAAGTATTCCCACCTCCATCTCCTATGATGAAGCGAATTGTTCGATGAGCGAGATATGAAACTTGCTTTTTGGTTCCAGCCAACAGAAGTCTATCTGAACGACTGAGTCTATGTCCCCCCTCTCATTTACTCCCGGACTTGTCAACAAAGTCGAAAAGACAATACTTTTTAATGTTGACTATATCACTATTTTGCATCGCAAATATTCATCAAAAACTTTCCAGAAAACTGTCAAACTTATCTCAGCTTTGGGCCCGTTGAATTAATCTGAGCTGTCATCAGCTAAATTTTTTTAAATGGCTGAGGAATCAAAGTGAATTGATAGCAGAAAATCATCTGATGACAAAAAAGATATTGATACTAAACGACAGTAACATAATTTAACTGGAAAGAAATGACATCTTTGTAATATGAAGATAGTTCTAATTGTTGACAAATGAAAAAGACAAAATTCGTTAATTCTTTTTATTTTTAATTTTATGCAAAAGTCAGAGAAGTTTAACTGAACGTGTTAATCTTTGTTGTTTTGTTAGAAGTAAAGTAATGAATACCAGTTTTCTAATACCGCTACAACACTGGATACGCTGTGACGGAGCACTCTGCACAACGTTGAGTAGGAAACATTGAAATTAACGCTTAAAGCTGAAGTGATGGTGAAACTCATCTCAAACTATAACAGACAGATCAGTTTTGTCGACCAGTAACATCAAAATACCACGCCTGTCATCATATTATAACATTATTGAAGTGTAACGGGTAAATTGTTTATCCGGTCAGTAATACCAACAGTAAGTCGCATTTTTAAAACTAGTTGCAAGCAAAGAGTGATTCAGTTCATTGATGACGTTTCATTTCTAATGCAGAAGCTTTGGCAAACCTGATTAACCACTTGCAAATTTGACGGTATTCAAGGCAGACTAGACTACTACAAGCGTACATATACTAGCAACGGATTACTAATTACAGCAGGTTGAGGAAGCGTGAACAGCTAGCCAAAAGTGAAATCGATATGATCTGCCAGACAGCTCGATCACAGAGTCCAATGCTTTATGGAAGGTAGATACCTCAGTCTGTTAAAGCCACTGCTTCATCCAGTCATCATCACAAGTCAATTCGATCAATCTAAAACTGATCTCTGCACGTCAGGGAGTTGGTTTTATTCAAAACACATTTGACCATCGAAATTTTGGTAGCTCATACAAATGCATACTCCAACGCAGTATTTTATAGACAGCCTCCTTCGAAAGCAAGCATTGGACTCAAGCATAAGTATTGTTTGGGTTCCTCAAAAATCTATATGGTTACCAGGGCTCAAAGTTGAGCTCCAGCCAACCCTTCACAAGGCAACCGTTTGAACACAGAATCACATTATGTACAATCATTTTGCCGTATGCAAATAATCCATCACAGATTTTGTAAATGACGCCGGGTTGACTGATCGTCACAACAGAATTCAAAGTAACCGTCCTGCTAACTCCAGTGTTCAGGAATTTTCGTCTGATTGAAATCACCGAAATGACTGTAATTGTCCCGGAGTATCCTGATTAATGATAGGTTGTAAATAACTTAGTTCATTTCATTGGTAGGTCACCTGAAATTGGTTGAACTTTCAGTTAGCCCTTTTTGAAAAGAACCCATCTACGTGATTGTTGTTTAAGTTAGAGTTCACCAGTTCTCGTTACGGTCAGCACTTCACAACTTGGTTGTGTCTGCTTTGAGACGATGTTCAGCACTTTTGAAACAAGAATTAAAGCCGAATTCAGTGCATTTCATTGGAATACGTCAGCTGAAAGCGCATATGAAGATCAGAGTTAGGATCATTTGTAAGGAATGTTCGGTCTATATCGAAATTAGCTTATACATAATTGTCCTTTAACTCCACTGTTTTATTCTTGTTCTAGAGGTAATCTGAATGCAAAAAGTGGTTTTCTTGCCCACCTACTTCCACTACGAATTGCATGAATGGTAAACACTTCGTGAAACTTATGGAAGGGATCGAAGCGTTGGGATGCAGCATATTATACAAACACAGTGGGAAAATCGTCACTCCAATCTCAGGGAGTGGCTCTCCATACTGAACTGCCATATTAATGTTCCCAAAAATACAACCCGCTGGTGAACGCTTTCTCATGCTGCTGTTACCGATCAACTTAATTAATTGAAAGTGGGTTAACAAAAAATCACGAGCTCTAAAATGTGATGAAGATAAAATCCCGGTTAGGATAGCAACAGTATGCCGTTACTACGAGAGACGACAAAAACTTAACTGTCCAGGATACATGACAACTTTCTAAATTAATGTACCTCTTGGTCAAATCACTCTGGTAGATAATTGAGTAGTGTCACTCACGAAACACTGCGTAAACGATTTATTCGGTCAAGCAGTAACTGACAACTCTGAGTCATTTTACCGTGTTGTTAGTTAGTGTTGCGTACTGAAACCTCAGAAGAAAATATGGTTGATTCGACTTACGGTAAAGTTAACGAGCCGTGGTTCAACACGGATGATTCTACAGAATGCGAACCAGAGCTTAACTACTGGTCAAAGCAAGGATGTGAGCTGCCCTTCCACTTCCAAAAAGTAAAACTTTTGACCCCAGTTTCTTCTAAAAAGAAGCTGACTGGAAAATCCCACCGAATGTAAAAGATGCAACTGGTGTTCTTATCTCAAAGACTTGTAGCATGATCAACGACGAAAGTATCTTCAAAAACCATGGTTTGGTTATTGGGAGTAGATTTATAAAGCAAAACAGGTCAGGGGGAACTGTTGTGAAGAGGTCCGCAGGTTTGTAGAATGCGAGGCAAATAATGATTACTATCTATCATACACTAAACGCAGAATAACAGCTGAAATAAGACTGACTTAAAAAGAGTGGACGCTGGTTTGTCTTATCCTTAAGTTTCAGCATCAGGTTTCGCATAAATGCGACGGGTCTTTCCATCAAACAGTCAATTTTCTTGCACCGTTTTTTCTTGACCGTATACTACGAGATACTGCAATGTACAGTCGAAACTGGCAGGCGCGCACAAGTTGAATCTGAGTTGTGTAATGAAGTGTTGTTTTGTTGTTGACGCCGTTTTAGTTTTTGTTTGTGTAAGTCGTGTGCATGGCTTGCTAGAACTTTGGCTCGTGCGTGTTTGTGTTGCTTCTTTTTACAGGACTGTTGCTGGAACCCCTGCATCGATAGAACGCTGTTTCCCGCTGTCTCCACATTGCCACAAATTGGTCCGTGAGTGTAACAAATAATCATAGTAAAGACAGTCAGTTTGCATGTTACAATAACACACTACCTATTGTTGAAACAGTCACCGGAAGGTCAAAGTCTCTCAACGGCGTGAAAATTAATGGGATCTTAGTCCCTTGGTTTAAATGTTTGCTCCCAAACCGATAAAACCTAGGGTGGGAAATTAAAATCCTGACATCCCACAAACCAATGTATCCAATGTTGTATGCATAATAAAATGCTCACGCTTAATAATCCTGTCGAACTATGAATGATAAATATTTAATCTATCCCAGGAGTCTCAAAATGTTCTACAATGGGCAGAACTTTGAATAAACGAAATCTGTTCGCTAGCTTTCAGTCTAATCAGAATGTTGACAATGAATGAGTAAACCTCAATGGATAATAATGAAGATGTTTGCATAATATGATAACTTCTGTGGACTTAAATAGAGATTTCGAGCTATAAGGTGTTGCTTTTCACAGCAGTGTGTTGCTACAACTTTCCCATAAGAGAAACCTCTGTTTATTTTAACTCAAATTAATCTGGGACCATTACTCAGTACTTTCAGCGGAAGACGTAGCAAGAATGGAACACACCCAGCGTTCCAACGGAATACTGATTCCTCCAAGATAATATTCTTTTCAAGTTATTTACTTTACCGGTAAACTGCCTCGCAGTAAACACAGATGTTTATATATATATATAGTGATCATTTTTCTATGACCCGCAACCCCAAGAACGTCAGAATACTATTCACATAAGAACAAGTAACCCGAATGTTGAGAGATTTTGAAAATCATCTGCTATTATTGAAGAACAGAAGATAGTTGGACCACCACTTTTGTCACACGTTTATATTCCATGTCCGTTCACAGCACGCTCAACATATATTAGAATATCGTGCATAGCTTGAAGCGTTGAGTGCTTCTGATGCCCAGCAGTCACAGTGTATTCCAGGTATCCGAGATGACTTTAGACGATACTAGTTTTCTTGTCCATCTTACCTATATGAATCTTTTTTTTTGCCGATCCCAGAAAATTATTCACTTTGTGTGCCCAGACCCTTTCCCCGTTTACCCACACTGAAATTCTGAAAAACTTTCAATTTGTGCTTTCCAAGTGGATTATCACCCTACTAACTGGACCACTATTTGGTTTACACTTAACCAAATCCTGCGATGTTTGTCTATGGACACCTTCCTGGTCGTTCCCGTAATCTTCACCGGGTTTTCTCAAAATATATATCCCATGGCAACATCAGTTAAACATTAAAACATCTGTTTAAACAAACTCCCATTCACAGAACAGCAGTTTTTTGAATACTTCTTATAGTATCCTTATAAAAACACTAGCAGCAAACCGTTTAAAAGAACGCGTAATAACCTGCTAAGACTCATTGCTTATTGTATACCATTATGAAGCCGTAATATGTTAAGTATGATGGTATGGGTGTTTGTAAATGTTCCGTATGACCGTTATGTTCATCATCCCAAGATGTTGCGATCATAGCCAATATGAACTGGCAATCTGAGATGTACCATAACCACCCATATTAACGGGGCAAAAATCAATTTACAATCAAATTAAGTGAACATAAAACTATTGTTTCAGAAATAACGGAACATAACAAACGAACAAACAAGAAAGCAACGACAAAACTCATCACGGATTGTTTGATTAAAAGTGAACATTAATGTGCCTTGTAAACTTCATTTCGAATTCTTGCGGTCTTAGCTAGTGTATACAGAAATACACGCTAACGGGCTGTAAAACAAGTTTTTACTCAAGTATGTAAAGTGGTTTGATATTTATTTGTCAAATGGACATCGAAAACAGGTTGTTATTGTTATTATTTGTTTTGTGGTTAGTAATACTTTTGTTTACTGTCGTTTAGCCTATGCGGTTAGCTTATCGACGCAGTCTCTGGTTAGACACAAGTTGTTTTCCCCTTCAAAGTTAAAAACAATTCTTTCCTCATTCTTTCTAGACAATACTCAGACAGTTATTCATCTTCTTTGTCTGAGACGCTTTCGTTAAATAAAACTATAGGGAATATTGCCTTTGGAGGTTTATCAAATTACTCGCAGGCGAAGGACATTCTACAAACCCCGTTTTTTTATTTCATACAAGTCTGCAAATTGATATGTAAAATTTAACTCCAATAAATCCTACGATGTGTCACTTTTTCTTGAAGATTCATCAGACTATCCGATTCTATTACAAGATTTCTTATTCCGAACCTACACGGAACCCAGTAACCCTGAAGCATATAAATAATATGATTAGACGTCCTCACTACCTGTGTTGTGAACTGATCAAAGGATATCCTCTGTTTTTGTTAAACCGCAATCTTTGGCACATTTTATAACACAACTCAAAAACTTCGAACTCTTCACAAACTTGTTGAACAAGTTGTGTATGCTCACCACAAGAAGGTTAGCATAGCTTGGAAGTACTTGCTACATTTCCTTCCACTGTAATATATCCCAGCTTGTAAAGATCCGTAAGTCACAATCAAGATATTCAAACGCTTTTTTATTTACCAAGTAGTATTCAAAACTGGTTTATGCGTTTTTATATTCTGTCTACGGGATGGAGTATAAAATAACTTTATATAAAATGTTTTAACGCTTCGATGTCTTACATATGAGTGTATCTCGCTGTATAACTAAATGCGTGTTTAGTTAACGCGCTTTCTATCTCTTGTTACAAAACTACATTCTCCGTTATCTCTAATTCTGTTATCTTTTGGTATGAAAACCTGAAACCTTTGAACAATTTTATTTTACTTTCATCGGTTTGTTCCCTTGTCTTGACAAAACTAATCTCATTCATTATAACTTTCACCCCTTTTCATCATCTCAAGAGTGAGGACCCCAGACATCACATAAAGTGGTTCTTCAGGTCAATGAATCAGGATGACATTGGATCTTCCTACTTTAGTTGACTCATCAAACAACTTGACTTGGCTTGACGATCACTATGGCATATAACGCATTGTTCAGTTGTGTTCTATGTTTACTTTGAACCTTCAGCAGTAGGGTGCCTTGTTCTCAGTTTTTCTTGCCCTATATTAGCTTGATATATATATTCTCCGCTCATTCATCAATTTACTCATTCTGACGTCATATGTTGATTATCAACCAAAGACACTCAATTTACTCTGAATGAAGTAACCCTTATCACCCAAAGATCAGTGTTTTTTAAGATTTTTCTTCATAAAGCAATCAATCAGGATAAGCAAATGCCAGCTTCATATAACTTCAAATATAACACATGATAGACATCCAAGATATTATGCAGACAATTTAGGTAACATATTATAAATAAATCGACGAAGAAGTAGCAAATAAATAATAACAGGAAAACGTAATGGAACAGCGCGCGTAAGTATGAACAACGTCTGATTAATCTTAGTGATAGCAACCTTTAACCAGAACCAGGTTCAAACCGGATTGAGCGGTGCGATCAATTTTTCGCTCTGGCAAATTTCGCTAAATTTTTCTCCAATTTAACCTGTGTGCAAGCCTGAATGATCAAGTCAATGCATTGCCATTCAAAAAGTAAGTTTTATTTGCTTACCGAAATCCTTAAAATTCAATAAATTTGAATTTCTTAGTTCGAATCAGCAACATGCTTCACTCGTCCTCAGAAATGAATTCTCAGCTTGTTGACTTTGCTTGAACATTACCTTCTAAACTGGTCCAACATAACAAAACGAACGACAAGCGCACTACTTTTCCGTCAGATAACTAGTCTGAACAAATCGTTATGCTCGCAAACGCATACACTTATATGTCCATCAAACGGCCTGCGCAATTCTCAATCACACCGTTAGTGACGATTTCTTCACAGAAAATTTGAAGGATGAGTAGAGCCCCAAGTTCTGTTTATTCAGTGACCTCATGGGCATTTCTACAATGCAATGTGATGGTGATTTAGAACGTGTTAGAGTCATGGCCTTTCTCAACACTATATGGTCGATACTGCTTACTACATAACAAAAAATAGAGTAGTACCGTAGACTAGTTGTCCAGTGATACGATTTGCCCACATGCATCGTCCTTCTCAAACCACCTGACTAAGGATAAGTTGAGCATTACGAATTTGTCGGGTTTAGTAAAACGACCATTTAACACACACATTAGGCGACTATGTAATAAATCGGAAGTATGACTGTAATACTTCTAAATATATCATTTGGAACCCCATGCCGTAATGTGGCGGGAGGTGCCTGACAAGTACAATCAAAATTTAGTCTAATAAACATGGGACACGTTAAGCCGACATAAGAAATGAACTTTTTGTTCACCTCAACTTAGATATCAGTGTTCACACCTACTAAGTAAAGTGCACTTGTCCAGTGTTCCACAAAATTAAATTACGTTTTCGAGTATCTAAATAGAACAACAAACTACAACGGGCCAGAAATTACATTCTTGGCTCCAATGGCATGGCCAACATGTTCCGTCTTTTAATATTGCAGGTATCCGTTACACTATATTCGTTTCATTTTTGTCGTAAGGATTAGAGTATTCTCAACACAAATGCGTTCTTCTACTTCTTGTTGTACTGTGCAGCGGCATTTTGTACATCAACATGTCGTGTGAATGTAGAGTTGCACAGCAATCTAGTTAGATGTAGGCTACATGTATAAAACAAGCACGTAAATAAAAACCTTCAATAGTTACATTAAACAAATGATTATTGAAGATATTTTACAATAAGAAAGACGTAAAGATTAGGCAGTTAAAAAATAGTCACCAGAAAAGGAATCTACATGCACTCAAAGTATTTGGTTAGATCAAATCGCTTTACAACTAACGGGTTTTCTGCCTTGAGCAGAACTAAACAAGTTTCGTTAGCAAGAAATGCATTCAGAGCGTTTTTACTAGAATTTGCTTGGAAGCAATTTTCAATGACACTGTGGTGCCTAAACAGGCCCAATTTAAAGTATCCTCTGAACCGACAAACATCTGAAGCGATGTAGATAAGTCGCATAACAATCTCTTATTCAAGAAGAGCATTTTGAATGGTTTGAATTTGCCAAAAAAAAAATACACTGTCATAAGTCAGTCAGTTTGTGAAGGACATCCAAGAAAGCTATAAATTCCGTCGCAATTTGGTGTTTTTGAAGGTATGCATTACGAAGCAAATTCGAATTGAACACTACTCCCATTTTATCCCAGCTGCCGGATTGACATAAGCATTCTGGACAGCCCACTTTGTCAGAAAACACTCGACTCTAGTTTCGCTTTCATTAAAGCTCAGCAGTAGTACATATCCTCGTCCGAGCCGCGATTTACGCCCCGACTCTTGTGTTTTTGAGACTAGCATGTTAACCACAACGCCATTAACCTCAGACTAGGCGTGACCGAACAGTCATATCTTAACGTTCACTCGCAACCTTGTGTGAATAGTGTTCGGAATACTTTTTCATCTCAACGGGAGACATAGTAACTGTTCTTTTAATTCCAGTCAATAAATCCGCGATCGGGAAGTTCTCATTAGGCATGACTGAATGGTTATTTTAAATTGCTCAGCCGGGCTGTAAACCCGGTTTCGCATGATTAGTACGGCTGTCACGCTCATATCACGTACTGGTAGACTCTCTGTGAGTTGATAGTCTAGACTGCGTTTGACATCATGCCTGTCAGCGTGTCACATACGATTTCGAACAATTTTTCAAAAAACTACTGGGTACGATAACTTTTGAATACCGGAGTACAGAATTCGATTCGGACTAAGATTTGCACTGCTGATGGGCTCTACCATGAGCAAACCTTAAGTGAAGTGACTCATTACAAAGTGGTCTGGTCGAAAGGCTTATCTGAATACAAAAGCATTGATCAACTGTGGATAGTGTTCATTTTGAAATAATCTGACCCCCGGGAATCTAATCCAAACTGTTGTAAACTCACTTTTACGTAATCGGTCGAAACGCTTCACTAAATTACGTGGCTGTGTAAACAGATATAACAATGGTCCCAAGGATGAAACCTTTGTGAGGCTGTCGAAAAGACTGAGTACAGTGAGGGCAGTCAGCTGGCAAGAACCAACATAATTAAAACAAACTGAAACAACTTATAAATCAAATAACTCTAAGGGTTGTTAAGCCATCAGGAAGATGAAGAATGTCATCAAGTCAAGATTATCTTGAAATTTACGAACAACTAAACGTAAGCGTTGATTCGGGGAACTGTAAGCACCTTTGAAAACCCTTCAAAAATCCTGTAGTAAGACTTGGGATGCTAGCATTACGTCAACACGGTGGCTGACGGTCAAGTCACGCACAGCCAGTGAGAATTTTGGTTGTCAGTTGTAGCGTTATTGTGATTTAAAATGCAATAAACTTCACTTTTTAAAGCAAGTGACCCTTTACTCTGAACTACACGCAATACAATTTTACCCATTGCACTCTGTAAGTGTGTTCAAAGTTTAACCAGGCTGGTTAGAAAAAGCGTTTGATGTCATACCGGCAGTCAGAATCAAAATGCTCTAAGTTGCAAGGCACATTTTTTAAACAGTAGTCCTGCAATTGTAAAACCGATTGCGCTTTATAATCGGAAGATCGTGATCAGCTATCTGATTGTTTCTGCATTGTAGACGGAACGATGCAAAACACGTGAGTGTAAGTAAAACTGACTGACGCCAGGCTGCTGAATTTGGTCCGTCTGAATTGATGGTGTATAGTAGGGTCGACGCCATTGCCAATAAGGACATACGGATTAAACTAGTAGGATGAATAGACCGCCACAACAGGCAAACAGAACTAAAGATAGAAGAGGCACACATTACAAATATACCATTCAGCTTCACGTCAAGCGAAATGATATATTCCTCTTTACTTTCAACGTAGTGGAACGAGAAAGGTTATAGCGATATATAGCCACATTTCACATTGTGACTGCCATTCTTTCAATGAAAAACTGTCAACAACTAGTCACCCTATCTGCAATTACACGGTTTCGTGTGTTCGTTCTAGTTGTCACGTTCATAACACGTATTTGTGAGTTGATGATTGATTCTGTGTTTGACACAATGATTGTCAGTTTATCACACACGATTTCATGCACTTTTTCAAAAAATACTTAATACAGCAACTTTTATACCCCAAATTTATTGATCATCTCAATTGGGCCAATAAAGTAACAACACTTTACTAGACTTTAGTCAACTTTTTTAACATACAACAAACGTTGTTTATTGCTCCGCTTTTATGTAAAACAGTGCGCGAGTATAATCCACTGTACATCTTACAGTTAACATGAAATCCGTTATCCTTGTCACCTCTTTTGCTACCACGGAAGGTGTATGCAAGTAGACTTGTTGTTTTTATGATTAATCGTTCTGTTTTGTCAGATCAGGAAGTACAGTGAAGCAAACAAGCTCGTTTTCAAATATTCATCGTCAAACTAGATCTGCCACAAGCATATCAGAATTTCACAGGAAAATCGCTGAAGAGACAAGAGGAAAACAGATGAATAACAAAGTCATTCTAGTCAACGCCATGCAGTAATAAAAGCCCACTTCGATGTTGAGTCTTGGCATGCTTACCAAGGGATTAGACTAGTTGACGCTTACTCTTAGACTAACGCCCTATGACCGGTTCGGTTCTTGTCTGAATTCATCGGGTAGACAAAGCCTCAGCAGTGTTCGAACTGTCAACCCTTTGGTTTACGAAGTTCAGGCTCACTCCGCTCGATTTCCAATTTTGGAAACACTATTTTCAAAAGTGATCTAAATAAAGTTGATATTAAACTTGTCTACGTTATGTCGACGTAGACTGCTACAGTTCACGTTGGTTTGCCAGATTGTTCTAACCACCAGCACGTGGGCTTCATACCGTCATAAAACTTCATGATACGCATCCACAAACTGACATCCTAAGACTGCTTCTCCCCCAGTCACAGTCAGTCATTACATCCGAACTGTTGAATCGTGAGTATTGAACTGAAAATGCTGAACGACTTTGGGCCCCGCTTGCTTGTGTGGCTGAGTTTGACAGTAGTTTGCTGACAAAGTGAAATTGAACACCAGCTTTATATAAATCCCCCTGATTATAGGGTTGGTAGCCGATTGGATATTAAATTCGGTTTTTAACGCAGACGTTTTCCGGTCCCATCATCGACCAAGTTTTGTCTACCTGATGAGTTCATACAGGGGCAAACCGTCCACGATACACTGGCCTGAGAGTACGCATCATGAAATTCATTCACAAATTCATATGAACCTGCAAATTTTGAAATACTTCCATGCTGAATTGTTACTACAGTTGTGTAACACATAGAAAACCACAACTGTTCTGCTCACTTGCATAACTACGTTTTAGAGAAAAAGCAAAATTTGTGAACATTTTAAACATTTTCCAACTGTTGGTAACCTCTGTGATAAAAGTGCTGTTTACTCTGCTAAGAAATGACCGCCAGTTAAACATCAGAGGTGTACCTAAATACATTAGGATAATAAATCCATATTTCAATTTTGATTTACATAATTGTCAGTGTCTTCACATCGCACGACGTAAACACCTCAGCGGTTGGTGAGATAGAAATGACAGACAACTGGCTATTAATAAAGATGACTGTTTCTGTCAGAGTTAAATTTTTTTATTCCAAGGTCTGACTGAGCGAACAAACCAGAATGCGATTAAATGTTTCTCTCTTTATTTCGTGATTGCTTTACACAAATACAGATTGCAGTTAATCAGTAAACTGATAAAATTAATCCTGTTGTCGGTCAAACATTAATCAAATGTCTACTGCATACCGTTGAATAAGAGAACCGAAATACGGACGTAACATGATAGTGATGTTGTCTTGTATGTTCGCCACATATAACAGAACACTGTGATACTAAAAACCAGAATATAATTATCAACGCTTATCTTGCACATATAATCAAGAGTTGAAAACAAAAATTCTACTATACACGGGACAGGTTGATGGAACGCATGGTGAGGTGTACTAGTATGTGATTAGACAATGAAACTCTGAAGCGTGAGATGGAATGACTTGGTCTCCAGTCGGCGACGTGGACTCGCCTGACCCATTGGATAAGTGGATCTTTTGAAGCCATATTCTTCCGCTTTTCATTACAGGTGACGAGCATCTTTATTACTGTGTGTTGGCATGCTGTCAGCTACACTGATATAATCACTTGAAAACCCCAGTCATCAAAATGAGATTTTCGCTAAACATAAGGTGCATAGCAGACTAAACTCCAAGACTGCTTAGCATGCAAATGCAGCAAGAATCAACGTATACTGCGCACAAAAAGAATCAGTGGAAATCTACCAAAGAATGGTTGCTTTGTCAGCCTAATTGGTTTGATTGGTTAGTTTGCTGTTCGAAGGTTGTGGCATCTAATATGTTTCAGGAAAAGTGCATGAAGTCGTATGTGACAGACTGACAATTGTTGTGCCAAACGTAGGAAGCATTAGCAAGTCGCTGATAATCGACCAATACGTGTTATGGATGTTACAACTGAAACACACATGTCGTTGTAGATATGGTGATGAGCTGTTGGTGTTTTAGTAGAAATAATGCAGAGTTTTGATTTAAAAATTCAATGTAGATTGTGGTAGTTTATTGCTTAACGGTATGTTGAACACCTATCAAATGCAGTTTTAGTTAGTACCTTTCATCACTTTGTGCTTACTTTGAACCTAGTCTATGCTTCACTTTTACTGCAAGTTTTGTAGAATGTTTTAAGTATTTTCCTCCGAAATTTCCTCCGCTCAACCTGTATGCTTTGTCTCGTGAATCAAGACGTTCTCCCAGGTTTTTCAAGCATGCTTACCTACATTAGTTGCTTCAGGATATCTAGCGACGATTAGTTCTAAACTTGTAGTTAACAACTACTGTCCCAAAACCGAACGGAACCCTCTTGGTTGGACTCAATGGTATGGTAACATGCGTGACAGTGGACTATGTACTTCAGTCAAAAAGATGTTGCTTATGTTGTGACTCCACACGCTCCAGTATAAAGGAGATGATGTGCAGTTGGGCATTCATCCCACTAGGCTTCTCTTTCTTTTTGAGACATGCAGATACATATGCCGACTGAGGATACGGAAACACATCTTTATCATCTTAACGCTAAAATATTTTCGGCGTTTTGTTCAACACACATACTCTGACAGTCGGACGCTAAATTTATGCACAGCTCACAGACTATTCAATAAGTTCCAGAGTTCAGAAAGGACTCTTTCAATGCGTTTCTAGAAGCCCTCGCACAGTATTTCCAACCCAATCCTGGAAGCAAATGAACTGTATTGCGGTCAGCTACCGGTGGTACCGCAAGGCTGAAGTTTGGCATTCGTTAAGAAGAAGTCAATTTACTTCAGACCTTGCCATTGGTCTTGCCCGCCTCATTTTATCGTCTCTTCAAAGACCACTTAGCTAAAAACACAAAGTAGTTCACAAATTAAATGATGAGGATATAAAAAACGCTCTCCAAAATGTACCAAATTTCACATGAATGAGATGAATCAAACTGGACCCGGATGTGCATGTCAACAGTAATAGACTACTGTTGATTCAGAAAAGCTTATGATTTAAGGTTTACAGATCGCCCGTGCCTCCGAGTGCGACACAACTGATCATGAACTGAAGCGCAAACACAGGAACATTCTTCGTTGAGATATGAATAGTATTTAGATGAGGGGGCTAAATCGAAGGGAATAACTCTTTCCAAAAAATAACAGGGTGCTATTCTCTATATTTCGTGGTTGCACAAATCGTCTATCGGCTGGTAGACTGTGTGACTGACAGAGTTATAGCCGGCTGCAGAGAGTCGGCAGATGCATGCAACAAAATGAGGAACCAGATAACCATCTTGGGCCATATCAATTAATTATGGACAGTAAGGAGAGTTTTTAGTAACGACATTCACCACTGTCTCCTATCAGCAGCCCAAATGACCTTGGAACATAATCTTCCGTAAAATTAGGATATCTCTAGGCCTCAACCCTCGTTCGTCCTTTTATTTAAAGAGGGCGTTTAAAGATTTGGAACTGCAGTTACCACACTTGGCTCCATATTGAGACTAAACAAGTATATCGCGAGTGTGTTTTTCAATGGATATTAGAATTTTTTAAATAGGCGCCAGAGCATCACGTGACAACCAGAATATCCAAAATATTCCAGCAAGCGGTAGTCGTAATTTCTCGCCAAAGGCGGAGTTTGACTCAGCTGTTCGACAGGTTGACTGATGTTGCCTACAATGCACGGAAGTCCAGACAACCAGGTAAAGTCTTTGAAATTATTGTGCTCTCTTATCAGCAAGTACCTTGAGTGTTCTTTACTTCAAGTGGTTAACTTTTCCTTTCTTCACTCTTCAACTAAGTGATGGTCTATAAAGAGCACCTGGAGTTTCTCAAGATTACATATTATGGTCGTTTTCATGTAATAAGCAGGTTAATATTTAGTCAGTGGAGGACATTGCTATACTCATTTCTTCTGGGAAACTGCGGAGTTCCTCCAGTAACAGTTTATTTACATAGGTATTCGGTACGGCATGCGCCTGACGCTTTCAAGTTAAAAATCTGTGTTAGGCTACTGGATTGGCATCAATTGTATATTTGTTGTTGCAAGCAAGTCGCTCGAAACTGTTAATTGCTTAAATTACCAAGACAATATCATCTCATTAAGTTGTAATACTGCTATACGATTCGGAGATTTGATCCCTCCTCGCTAATCATCCACGTTTTTCTGTGCTAGTTAACCAGGTAGTATAAATCAGCACAATGTGTGATAACTGTAACATTCCCTCAGGGCGTATTTGGGAAATTTGCAAGTTCGTGATCAATAGCAGAGGTTAGGTGACGCACAACTGCACATACACGGGGTGTAAACGAATATTGAAACAAGACCAGATACCCCCTTGAAGTTAAGTTGGTTGTGATCAGTTGTTCCAAAAATATTGATGACCTGCTACACACTGGTCATGCCACTGATCTGTTCTCTACAGAGGTTTAGTAATACTCATGCATGTTTAGTTTCAAAAGTCAACGTCCCCAGGAGAATTGAACGTGTCGTCAATGTGTTATACTGCTGAAGCCTACAAAGGTCACTCCATAACTGATGAAGTTCATTTATTTTGGTAGCCGACTTAATTTCACTTTTGAATGAAACAAAAAGACCCCTTTAACATAGGTCGAATTCTATACGTAGCTATGCGGATGATCGACTTCTGTCTGTGAGTGAGAGCCGGTGCCGAGAATTCTGTGAGGCTTTGTATGCATGCCCCTATTTTTGCCAGATTAGCACGTACTCAACTGGTCTGGCAGACGAACTAGTCGGTTAGGCATCCCCTAGGAATGGGCCAGTTGTCGCTTTCTTTTTCTTGTGACTATATATATATATAGTAAGATATGCATTTTATTACCAGTCGCTTCAACGGGATTTTGTTGACCTTCTGCTAACTGTTGGGTCCGATTACTTTGACCCCCCACTGTTAGTGCCATTTTTGCATCCTCAGTGCAGCACAAATGTAGTAGTTTTATTTGGGAATAGGTTTTCTTGTTCTGTTTCTGTCCTTATATAGAATCAACCCTTGCTTAATTTATATAGGTGTTACATTCCTACGGACTCATCAAGAACCTTGAGCGTGCACCAGTGACATTTGTTTACTTCTTTACTAAATGTTGCAAATGTCATTCGACGTCTTGTGAATGCACTTGCTAACGACTCGTTGAACATCCGCTGATCAGGTTCGATGGCACTCTCAGTGCATGATTCTGTTGGTCGAATAGTTACTTGCCAGCAAACAAAGGTTCTAGCACGGCTCAACACTGTTCTTTGACAATCAGAACAGATGTTTTCGAGAAAGTTCGAGTTTATAGAACATATTTGAAGTGAGAGAGCAGCTTGACCAGACAGTATCCTTCATATCCGTCGACAGATTCAGTCAAATTTAGAACTTGAGCCGTCAGCTGTTCGCTGCTTCAGGTGTGAAGTGAGTTTAAAACATTCTTGTACCATTATTCTCTTCAGTCGCACGGTCGTTTACTTGTTGATGTTAATGCTTATCTAATCAACTCCCTTTTTTCTTGGTCATGTCGACTTATACGAGAAATTTCAGCTTGAACATCACCCACAATTGATCGCAGCTGTCGCATTCCCATAGACTATCCAGTCGGCCCCTTTCGAATAGCAGAAGCACTAGACTCGAGTTTCGCTCGCATTAGAGCTCGTCAGTAGTGCATATCATCGCCACTGCCGGGACATGAACCACGAGAAAGGCTGTTGACCTGAAAGTCATAACCTTCCGCAACACTGAGACCAAGCATCTATCGTTGATAAATCTGGAAAATGATTTAACTAACAGTTGTTGCATTTGAAAATTGACAAACTTATGAGTGGTTGTTAATCGGAAAGAAAATTTGATAGTAGAAGTCATGAAAACCAGGTTGAAATCAAGCTAGAATTATAAGAGAATTCGCCCAAATTTGGTCTTTTATAGGTTTGTGAACAACAGAAAAACCTGTTGGATGACGATCCAGTACGAGTATGAACACGGTCCTATGCAAACATTTTTCGATATTGTTTAATAATCTCATTATTTGGATTTACCAAGTCATAAAAGATTTGAGAAATATTTTCCGACAAAGAAAATGAATCATCAGATTACCTCCGAAGTGATATGGATTTTATTTGGTGGATACCCGCGAACTGCCGATGGTGATTGTTAATACTACGAATTTTGAGATGGTAGATTCTAAAGAATGCCAGAAAGTCCCTTTTGTCTGTGTTGAACAGTTTGCTACTCCTGTTCTAATTCCAGACTTCCAAGTAAGTAGGCTTGTTTCATATAACACTGGTAAGGCCTCAGCTAGAATATCATAGTTTCGTAACATCTACCCAGTATCCAAGATTCCACCAGCGCTCCACTCGAAATCAGCCGTGTACGTGTGATGAATCTAATTCATTTCCAGCCGGTTTTACAGCGGCTAATTGTTCACTAAAGATGCTGGTAAGCAACGGCTCACACCTGTTCGTAGTCCTCGCATTTTTACAGACTACCCAGGGAGCTCAACTCAAAACGGAGCACTATGCTCGAGTTCCTCGCTGGTTGGCACCCTTCAACAAAGCGTATCCTTTCCAGGCAAAACATTAAGTCGGACCAGGATTTCAAGCGGCAATCATGCTGACCACTATGTCATGTCTTCACACTAAGCACAACCTAATAGTCCCATGTGTACTTCTAGCAACACTGGCTTGTGAGTAATGATCACGTTGCTCAATCGCTTGGAAAGACAAAAAGCATCGTTCCTCCGACTCTAGTCAATGGCTCCAGAACAATTTCTGTGGGTGTGAGTATGCAAGCTCATCGCCGTATGAATATAAGTTGCACCATATGAAATCGTTTATGGGTCATTTATTGTCATCAGCGAAAACTGTTGACTCACTTGTGTGTTTAAAAAACGTTCCCTAACCTGTCCACTGAGAAAGAAAGAAAACTCATGTGGTTATCTGTTAACATTAACTCTTAACAGTCACCGACGCAAATTGTGCATACTGTGTGCGTTAGACACTTAAAGGCAACTGCACAGAATCACAACGAGTCAAGACTAAGAAAACCCGATGTACTGATTTAGCCGCTTTGGTATGCATGAAGCAGGCTAATAGGTCTGGATAAGCACTGCTCCGTCAAAAACCAATATCTTTAGGATTCGTTCGAGCAATGATATTTGATAGGAGCTAACTGAGTCATCAAGCGTTTTCTTGAGGTATTTAACGATGTACAACATGGGATTCCGAATAGCCAGTTTGTAACGTTTGGGCGTCCTCTTCTGAGCACCTCTTGTTGACTACAGGTAAGATAAAAGTACAATCTGCAGTGAGCACTCATGTTTCGATATTCTTTCAGTCCTTAAAAATCCTTGTGGGTGAATGCGAGTCATACATGTAACTATAAGCTTACGTATAAAGCTTGATATGAGAACAATGAACTAATCGATCTGTGCTGCACTTACGAGCACTTTTCAAGATAAACACTGTGAAAGCTACTGACAAGTAACTATTCATTCACACGCCAGCGGTACGTGAAGTTTACAGTGAACACGTTCTTGTTTAACCACAATGTAATTATATCGTAAATGTTGGAATAAAAAATAACAACGATGAAAAACTATTTTTCAGTATTCTCCTCACATCGCGAGAGTTATATTGTAACTATTGAAGCTCATAAATTAGACTAACACAAATCACTCTCTACCCACAAACGACCGCAACATTCACTTTAAAACAGGCCTTCACATTGACTCACTTATTAAGAAAGCACTGGACTTGAATCACGTTGTTAGTAGAACTCATCCGTTGGAAATATTTACGTCCAAAGGGAATCATGTTCCATTCAATGAAATGGCCAGGAAAGTTACTTTATCGTAACACCTAAGTGCGTGACATTAAGTCTTACTCTGCCGTATCTATGGGACAAATTTTTCTTGCTTCGCTGCTAAGGTGTCAGATGCGATTGGGCTATCATTTGGACAGCATACAATTCTTAACGTGTATATACCACCTGGTCCACGTTGATCTGCGATTACTGGAGCATCAACCAAGAAGTGGGACGTATTATCCGGCTGTGCTGATCACCATTGTCGAATGAGATATAACGGATGAGTAATTTTGGACGGCGTACACATGAGTGTGGACAGATTCGTGGGTTTACCTTCATATTGAAGCAAACGACACTTCCAGAGCAACTATACCACATTGTACGCGTTAGCTTCTCTACGTCCGTGTCAGTCAACTCTGACTAAAACTGAGTTGTTTGTAATAACAAAATGAATGAAACTGTTCGTACCACTCACCCATTTGAACATTTTGTGATGAACTAATATTTTGCGAGATGTACCCACTTGCAGCACTCTCACCAGTCACATGATATACGAGAGAACCACTACAAAAATAATGCAAAAATGCAAAAACACTTGAAACCAAAGGACAAACGTGTAATGCTCGGGTGTCTGTCAAAACCAAAGCCGTCCTAACGTGACAATTGGTTGCTTTGACGCACACATCTGTGGCTGACATTTGACGGTCAAAAGGCTTCCGGAAATTTGGACAGATCCGTAGTACTCGGTGAAGACATGTTGTGGGGATCCTGTTTGATTTGTGTGGTTAATTGAGTTATGATAAACGCTAATGACTTCGGGGTATGCTCCGTTAGTCTTGTTTAAAGCTTTCTTTACAAAAAGACTGAACCTTGTAAGCTTTACTTGACGATTATGAGAAAGCCTAAAATGACTTGTGAGTAGTTTCCTATGTTTTTAATACTGTTATGTGTTTAAAAGTTCCGATTAGCGAATTGCTAGCTTCAGTATTCACAAAAGATGCACTTAATGTTCATATTTTCCTATATAATTTTGCCCCCCTTACTTGTAATTTCTGACTATTTTGTTGGCGTCTATAATTTGGAACCTGTTTGGAGGTGACATCTGTTTCACTTTCATTGCAGCCAGAGGTTGGAATATTTACTTCATTTTGTTTCATTTATTTTCTGTTATTGTGATATCTTTATTAAATAATGAAAACCGTGAGCTTACTTCACAGCGTCACCTTCTAATTAACCGATAAAAGGACTTGTATCATACTGTGAATGCAATGCTCGCCAGCCTGTTGAATGTTTCATCAAGAGATGGATCTTGGTGTAAACTGGCATAATTTGAAATGCTGAATATTTGCGCACTAGTTACACGGTACGCGAGCTCGTAATTCCTGGGGTGCATTTAAGTACTTTAGACGAGTGTGGTTTTCAGTCACGTTAAACCTAATGCCACTAGTCCCCTGGCAACACTTGGTTCATCATCATCATCATCATCATCATAGACGGCAATACATCAGTGGTTCACACTGATGCTTAACTGCCACACAACCACGAAGAAGAAAATATAAACCCTGTATAGAAGAACAAAAGGGAAGGGGACCTAACCACTAAAAAAGAGCTACGTCTACATTCAAATATACAACATCAAGGCGCCTACACCTTGCAAACAAACAACCGAGCTGTAAGTGAAAGTATGGCGTCATCAGAAAGATAGTTTCCTTGCGGTTTTCACTACCCCGCTTCATCTAATGCACTCACTTCACAGACAACCCAGTCAAACAACGACAACATTCATGCCACTGAGCCCGGTTAACCGCCATCTAACCTAACGTCTCAAGCCACCGACTCTGGGTCGCGAGGGCTCCAGCTCGGAAGACGAACCCGATCTACAGTAGGCAACCCCTTCGTGAACGATTTCATTTTTCCACGCCAGGCCATCATCTGTCCACCTCACACCTTGCGTCAATCGACCGCAACGTCGGCAAACAATGCTGGGTGTGGCAGACGACTAGTTGACATCCTTAGTACATGACCTAACCATCTAAGTCTGTGCACGTGTAAGGACTGAAAAAAGAACTCGTTTGACAATCAGTGCCAAACACCCGCTTATTAACCTCCTCGCTGCTCACTCGTTGGTGCCACCCGATACGAGCGACTAAACGCAGACATCGATTGTCAAACACCTGAAGACGGTTCAAGTCTTTAACCTTGAGTGGCCAGGTTTCGCTGTCGTATAGTAATACAGCTCTCATTGTTGTCTGATATACGCGACCCTTAAGCTTCAGAGACATACATTTCTTTAGGAGATGTCAAACGACTGGAAGTTAACACTCGTGGATATATCGTAGTTTAACTAGCGGAAAGAATACTTGGGTATGCCGTAAAAACAATACCATCCTGCTCTACAAACAGGCATTTGTTCGTGGTTACCAAGAACAGGAAGGAACAGCTTATCAGCGTACAAATCAGTTGTTTCTTTGAGTCTTAACTGAATCAAGTTAAACAGGTTATTCACTTAAAAAAAGCTACCCTATTCTGTTTGTTGATTAACACATAAGATTGGTTCCTACCAACTCTGAAAGTCCTAACACGCTCTATATTCATGAGGTAAAACCACGCTGTTAACACCACCACGCCACTTGATAATTAATTGAATTATTCCTGGCAATTAGTATGGAGGAATCGACTATTTAAGTGCTGATCAAGTGAGAAATATCTGGAATTCTGTTAGACTCAAACCAGCGACAAAAGTATCGTGTTTAAATGTAGCTGCGCTCCACCAGCTGAGTTACGAAGCCTTTATGGGGTTAACGATATGTCACCTTTAGACAGTTACTCACCTAACAAACTCTGTTGAATGTAGCCCACAAAATGATTTAGTGAAGTGACTACCCAAGCACAGTTTCTAATACAGTTTGTGTTTGCATCCATCAATAACACTGTTGTGCGCTGAATGTGTGGTGCTGTTGTGATACTTGTATAGATTGTCTGAGAAATTCTGCTTGGCCAGTAAATCTCCTACAGCATTTGGTGAGCGCGGTAGATAATCAAGTCCGAATTTAACATCTCATAATTACCCGCCTGCTTGGATAATTCGCTCATCGGAGCGCTTATCGTGTTCCAGAATGATTCTCTTGTATCACTCCACAAACAGCCTACGTATTTTGCGGATAAGTCTGCCTTTAAATGACACTACGGATCGTCGAAACTTACTGAGACGACTCTTTGAAGTAGTGTTTCCACTGTGATAGCGTCAATCTCACGCCATAGAAATCGGCAAACAACAGGCAACAGAGCATTCCTTACTATTGACACTAAGCTAAATGTTTTGTAACGAAAAACATGTGTACCAGCTGAATTCGAAAGTTCTGACGCACTAGATTATAGATTTTAACGAAGTCTTTCTTCCGTCAACCCCCAAGATGCTATAGCACGAATGTGGCTACTTATGCTAAAACTTTAATAAGGCCTTTTATATTGGCCGACCAGTGTTCTTAATACGTATCACATAAATTCAACCGGAAACCAGTTTATTATCAGCACAGGCAACTCAGGCGATCAATTGTGGGTGATGTTTAATTTATATGAAAATAAAAATCCCCTACTACTCATCAGTACTCAAATACCGCTCAACAAGTCAATGATTCCTGTGATTTCAACTTGGAGAGAAGTCCTAGTCGAGGGGTCATCGATGGAAGTTAACAGTCAGTAACTGTGTCTCCTCTCGAGGCGATCGGGCAACCTGATCATTACTCACAAGCGAAAGTGGTTGAGCGTTCACATATGATAATTCGGTCGTGCCCAATATAAGGTCAATGGCGCAGTGGTGAACACGGTTGCCTCATGAACAGTGTGTCCGTAGTTCAAGTCCCGGCAGTGGCGATGATATGCACTACTGACGAGCTCTAATGAGAGTGAAGTTCGAGTCTAGTGCTTCTGCTGTTCGAAAGGAGCCGACTAGAAAGTCTATGGGAATGTGACGGCTGCGATCAATTGTGGGTGATGTTCAATCTATATGAAAATCAAAATCCCCTACTACTACTCATCAGTAACTCAGGCATAGTTCACTTATTCGAAGTGAGTAAATTCGGCGATTTTGTTACTGTGTAGTATTTCCGCCCTGAAAAATACTTCATTACCGCTGAATTCATTGGTGAACTTGATGAAACCATGTCTACATCTGTTTGAGTGTCTATGCTTCATTAAAGGGACATCCCAATAGATCGTGAACGCTCACGAAAATGTGGCTGTCTAAGAATGCACATGTTGACAAATGGACATAATGCTGCACTGATTCACTGATCAACTAACATGGCCCCCGAGAAAAACTTAAAAGATGTTAAGTATTTGTTCATTATCATAACAAATCGCTTACAATTTTTGAAAAGTGTTTTCTAGGATTTTAGTAGCGACTGCAGTATACCTTAGCAAATTGTCCCCATATATTCTACCTTAAAAATTGAAATTAGAAAGTACTTCACTGCAGTTGTAGTCTTAAAAAATAACTTGACTTATTTTTTTATTAAGTCATATAAAATAATTCATATCACTCGTATATTCTGCAAGTGCATGTGCCGTAATTAGTATGGTTTACAGTCTATTTAGTGTTTTATCACCTTTCTTATTTAAAGTTATTTAACAATAGAGGGATGATGCATCTCGGACTGTGTTTAGTGTATTCGTCAACTGTGCATTAGTAACACTTCATACGTTGCCATAACTTAACCGTTACCTTGGGGTCGCCATAGTTGTTCGAATGTGATGAGGGACGTTCTAAACAAATCTAGTATAGTGATTCTATTGTAATTCATTCACGTCATGTTAATGTTGATGAGTACACTCCATAAAGAGGTCTATGAAAAGTTAACCTACATTCCTGAACCAACCATAAGAATGTCCTACCAGTTTACCTGCCCCACCTATCAAAACCGTCTGGTTTAGCTGGCTGTCAACGACCTGTTGACGTCAAAGTACTAAATGTTCTCGTTCACATGCGGATCACAATTAATCTGAAGTTGATAAAGTTCCCAAACGAAGTCATATTCCATTTCTCAGAACTTCATGTGTGTCTATTTTATAGTGTTTTGTAATGACTAGGCATCCTTAAATATGTATCACACGCTTGTTTTCAGCTTTAGACTATAAAGCATATTGAGTTACTGATAAGTGGTTTAGCAGATTTGATAATTTCGAAGAGATCCATTTGCGAACACTCTGGACTTCGGCTGGATTCGAACCAGCGACAGAAACACCATGTCCAAACGCGGCAAGCGCTTTACCAGCCGAGCTACGAAGTCACAGCTCAGCTGGTAGATCGCTTGCCGCGTATAAAGCATATGTTTCCAATTTCGTTTTTTCCTATAAGCACATTCAGTTAATGAACGAACGTCTGAATGAACTCATCAGTGATGGCGACGTTCGAAAATGGAGATCAGGGTTCTGAATAATCAAAAGAAAAGCATGCACATTGTTACGTGTATTGCAGGGCGAGTGTGCCGGTTCTAATCATACCTATCTACACAGTGCTAGTATGCCAACCCAGTGGATAGTCTGATGAGCTCAAACTTGTTGATACCAAAAAGCAGATGAACTCTGTTAATACTGAAGTATTTCAACTTCTCACAGGTTATAATTAATTTGATTCGCTTTCTATTTTTAGTCTGTTTTTTTTATTAAATTGGTCGGTTTTAGCTGTTCTCCAAATATTGGTATCAGTGTTAATCATCCTTGTCCATAATCGTTGTTCAGTAAGTTGTATAGTCTTATAAAAATTGGGTCACTTTGTTCAAGAGTTTGTTACAGTGCCCCATGTTTCTGATTAAGGAAACTATGACTCTGTCTCGGTCGGTGGTCCACTGTGTAACATAGTAACCAATTGGACGAAAGAGCCGGTATAGCATTTTTCCTTCGGACTACAAAACCGACAAATTAAAGGAGGCTTACAGCGTAAATGCGTTTTTGTGTCTGTTCGTTATCTTTGTGTTACTCTATCCTACGTTGGCGGTATTGTTTCCATCGTCTTTCCAACACGGTAAACTTGACGCGCCTGTCACTTTGTTTGCACGCTTAACCGCCGTCCACATAATGGATACTTCGAGTGGCGGACAGCTTGAAACTGGTCGGTAGAGTGAACCAGTCTACCGACATGCCGATGTCTGTGGGGTGTTAATTCCTGCATATAATGTAGATAGAAAACATGTTGCTTAAGAATAAATTGCCTTGTCGCTCATGGATTAAAATGAGTACATCGAAAAGTATTAATAGGCCCATTAAGTATTGAGAGTAAATTTCTATCAACCTACGAAAGTTTACAGAGTTTTCCCCCACAGCATTCGTCATTATTAACTCTGCAAGTTATCAGTGGCTAAACGTACTCGTTTTTATTGTCCATTTTCTCATAGTTCTTGAAAATACAGCTGGATCAAACATTTCTTAGCATCCAAAGGCACATAACAATTCCACTGGGATCAAATATGTTATAGCCTACTACGCAATTCTAATAACTGTCATTTATTTGCATGAATACCAAACATAGTTTAACAGTGAGGAGTTGATTAGCACACACCTAAAATTTTGAGTCAATGATCGTTCAGGGTTCATGTTTTTAAACTAGTTGTTGATGCCTCATTCGGCTCTCTCTTTCTCTCTCTGACAAACCAGAAATCGTGTACTACAGGTATTACATTCATGGGTTCTCGAAGTTGTTACACTCGAAAATGTCATTGTCCATACTTCATTGAGTTTGTTATACGCAAAAAAACGTTTGTCGTAATGTTCAATGAAATTTTAATGTTACAATGTCACCGTTCTCCATTACACTATTCGTGCACCACACTATTCACTGAAAGCATTCTCATAGGATTCTTCAACTGCCGTGGTTTGTTGTTCCTATAAAAACTTCTCAGTCTTTAATTGTTCGTGTTTCGTGATCATCATGTGTTTGCACATCCTAGTTGTCTTAACGTGTTTCTTTTTGAAAACTTGTTACAACTTGGATACCATCTGACGGTAGATTACAAACATTTTATTCAACTCTGTTTGAAGTTAGTATATTCCACTTCCGCTCCTGATAAAGTGTACATCCGTGCTGCGGTCAGGATTTGAACTCCGACCTACGTCGCCATGAAGTAACTCTGTTAGCCACTGCCTCACAGATTTTTCATTGTGAGTGAGCGATTCGCTACACATAAACGCGCAAACAATAAAGCATGTGAGTGATAATCAGACTGCCCTATCCTCCTGAATTGATACTGGATAGCTCTAAACATAATTTTCACTAGTTGCACTTTTCAAAGGCGACTGCGGAGAAACATTCCGACGTGATGATCCAGTCAGACCTAGAGCAAAGTCAGTGATGCGGTGGTTAACAAGACTGCCCCAAAAAATCACTGACCGTAGTTCACATCCCAGAAATGACAAGGTTGCACACTACTGTTGGTTTCTAACAAGACCGAAACCAACAGACTATATCAAAATAACAGTGACACTGACGTTGTCTATCCCAGCACCAGCGTCAAATACAAAATGATGTTATCTTTTGGATTTCAGTCTTTACTTACAGATTTCTCCCTTGATGCCGTGATTTAAAGTGCTTTTGACCACATGATTTCGTACATCCTGTAGCTTACAAAACCGCAAATCTAATTAAGTAAACCACGTCATCTTTTACCCGCAATGTACACATTCTATCTGGACTAGCCCGTAGGCTAATCATACGATAGTTGGAACAATATACAACTCAGCTAACTGAGGAACAATCTGACACAACTCCGCGTTATTTGTTTCGGCTAACAACCTACCGGCAACGCAACTATCGTGTTGTTTGGTGTCCTGATTTTTCTCGACAGGAAAGTCACGTCAAGACCACAAATGTCAGTTTTGTGTTCGCAAGTTACTGTCTACAATCATCAATTATTTAATCCTTCTCATGATCCGAAGCAATTATCATCGATTAATCTTGTGGGCAACAAAAGGAAATTGAACAATTAACCATGTCATCTGATGCCAAATGACAGTTCTTACTCCGGAAGCGTGCATTCCGGTAAATTCATGCTTAAAGCTGTAGTCACTCAGCGTCGGGAACTCGTGTACATTCGTCGGACTAATCAGTTTTTGTGTTCTTTGTTAATGTTACCTACTACACGAACACACGGTAGTCACAGGCTTAATCCAAAACGGGTAGAACAATTTGATACACAACTAATTGCAATAACCTTTGTCCCCACCAAGCGATGTTGTTCATATTGACGGCAAAGATTCTTTTAATAGTCTCTTTCTAGATAAACTGGTTCGCTGCTTCTTCAGTGCTCTACTATGTAGATGTTTTGAGTTGGCTGGTGTTCATGACTGTGTAATGTTCGGGATCCTATGGACACCGGAAGTTTGTGCCTTAAACTTGTTTAGTACGTTCTGCATCTGCAGTTGTAAAGTACAGCTTTATTCCTTTCAACCAACTGCAGTCAGAGGTCAGCAGATCGACCATGCCAATTAGATTATACCACCGAGTCACTCGCAAACACTTTCGGAAGATATGAAAACACCGTAAAAGTTACCAGCAAGGCAATGCAAAAAAAAGCTGTATATGAGCGATGGCGCCTACCAGTAGGCCGCGCCAAGTTTCTGTAGCAGTTGCCAGTTAACACACGAAATTGTCATATATTACTGTTTACTTTGACTCTGAACAACTAGAGTTGAATAGTCCGGGTATTGTCGGCTTCCTGAGTAACGAAGAAGGATATAACCCACAGGATTAAGATAGAGGGACACGGAATAAATGAGATGAACAACTACAAAGAACCATTCACCCAGGAGAAGTTTCGCATAAATTTTCCTCTTGCTGCAGGCTGTCTTTAGCGCATTTTCAAGCCAAACTGGACGTCGAACTCCAGTTTACGCGATAATAAGACAAACATGTTAATCACAACCTTAACGACCCTACATAAGTAATGACAAAACAATTAAGTCCATTTTCAATCGCAAATCTATACACATTCTGCTCAGAACATTAAGTCATCTCCCGAAAAGACGCAGAACCTGACCAAATTTTGCACAACAAAATAATTTCGATAAGGTGAGTCAATTCAACATGACTGAGTAGTGTTTGTCACCTTCAAATGAGAGGTCATCAGACATGTGTTTACCTACCCACAGATCACCGTACGGCTGACAGCAAATAGACTTGTTGAATTGGACGGTATGAAGCTGTTTATCACTGAGATCTGAAAACTTAGTCAGTCGCTGTTTGTCTGAACTTAGTCGATCCACATCAAAGCTAGCAGACTATATGAAAGTTATCTGAAGGAAGTCTGAACTAAGGTTTACTGATCGTTAACATACTTTGATCGCAGTAGTTTTCAGCATCAAGTACCTCACGGATCTACGACATGTGGGGAGCCAACTGTCGACATGTGTAAAATAAACCAACCTACAATTTTAAAACATCCACTGTCGAAGAAATCGGAAGGGTGATGGATAAGAGGTGGTTAAGACAGTTTTTAGGCGTTATTTCATATTCCAGGTTGCGAGGTAAGCCTAACCATGGTCTGGGACCAAAAATATCACCAAAATGATAGACAAAAATATCACACAATGGAACGAAGGCTGTAAATCATTCAGCCCAAAGTAGCAATTCATAAGTGTGGTCACATTCTTGCGTTGGATCATTGCTGACATCATAATAACAGTCAATGATCTTGACCAGAAGGTAATGACTTGGGGTCACCGTTCAGCCCAAGAGTGACGGGGAATATCCCAGAAACGTTGCTGGAAAGATTATGGAGTAAGAATAATAACAATAAAACACTAGACGAAGAACAATGTATATCTCGTGCCAGTAGAAAAATCAGAACATTCATGATCTGTGCAACAGAAGTCATGTAGTGGATCTTCCCCCACTTCATGTTGCCAAACGATTTCCAGTTCAACACTGACATCAGAATGACAAAAACGCAACTGGTATAGTTCAGTTAATCTCGGCCATGGCGACCGTGAATGCTTTCGTTTTTCTACCGCTACGAGGTAGCAACATAATATGAACTTAGTTCAGTTACACCCCTCACCCCGTCGTCACCAGGTTAGATTGTGAAAGAAGCCTGTGTCATCACCCAATATCACTGATCATGTGGTGCCCTGGTAACTCAGCCTAGTGCTTCGTTGTCGGCACTAGGAGTTGGCATTCTAATTCCAAAACACTCCGAAGATCAGTCGGAACAATGTTGGGCTAGACCAAACGAAAGACTACAACCTCGACAGGATTGTCAAGCCAGTCTGCTCCATATTTCATTGTGCTTCTACAATTGAACACAACTAGAATAAGATATACTCAAGCCAACCTCAAAAGTTACCTTATGAACCTTGGAAGCTGAATAGTCAGCGTATACATAACAACAAGAACATTCCGCATACTCCTGGACAAAATGATGGACAAGGTGATTTTCAGTGTTCAAGTGGTGCATTGTGCACCTTGGTAATAAAAACAATTAGTCAGAGCCAGTGTGTACCGATTAGCCAGCTCAGACCCGATATTAAAAGAGAAATGGTTCTGACAATCGACTCACTGCATATTTATATATGTGCACACGATTCTTGGTGTCGACTGGGTTGCAATGTCATTGAAGGAGTGATCAACTACTGGAAAAAGATGATATATTGCGAGATGCTAACAGTTCATTTATTATTTTCAGTCGTGAACGTGAATTACTAGATTATCTAAAGTATGCAGGTAGCTCAATGGTACCTCACCGTCCAAACGGAAAAAGAAAACCCCTACGTAATCTAGGCACACTCATAGGCCGCGCATTGGTTAAATCGGGGCTAACTGCCAAAAGGTAGGAAGTACAAAAACATTTAGTAGTTGCTTTGAATAAAGCATTGTTTGTACTTCCGAACCATTAATGGAACGGATATGGGAAAACATATTGTGCGTTGTGCTGATGTTCATTATTAAGTAATTCTTTGGTTAAGCCACAACGGGTTAAAAACCAAAATAGTTGTCAGTTTCGCAACGTTTCGACCCTCTCGGAGAGCCTTTATCAAGCGATTTAAATCAGAAAATTTACAATGTACAAGCTTCAAATTAGGCAGTCATCAATTAGCATACGTTTGTGTGTTTCACCGGCGGTGTGTCGACAAGCTACGAGTAGGATGTAAGAGTTCACGGTTCACCAGAGGTCACCACGTGAAGATCCCCAGGTGCGAATAAGCATAGAGAGTTAATGTGTGTTTGTGTGTGTATGTGTGAGCTTGTTCATTGAGGTGTGAGTTTACGGTTGTGACCGTTCATCGTCTGTATACAGTATCGTTTGGCGTTACCAACAAAGCTAGCCCAATGATCTCTGGTGATGTTGCACATAGCAGAAATAACTACTCTTTCCACAACCCGCATTCTCCACGCCTGCTGACCCTGCACCCCTGAGAATCTTCGTGTAATATCTTCTTGTGGCGCATCTGCAGTTGCCCTTTAACTCTTGCTTTCACCATGCTCCAGATACTCTCAGTTGAATTCAACGTTGGTGAGTAAGGTGTGGTTCGTAACAGTTGTCCTTCATTATGTAACTCTTCAGCAAACACACTTTCCAAATCAGTGTGACACGGTGTGTTTTCGCATATCAGCACAGTGTCAGACATGGTTGTACTGATCTTCATCTGATCTAGTAGGGTTCGTAGCCAGCGCTTGCAACTGCTGCTGTAGTGTGCTCTACGCCGCGTCGTATGGCCTATTATCGCGCCTGATATCATAGCTCTAATCAAATAGATTAAGGCCTCGGCCGTTTGTTACAGAGGCGCATGCTCTCGTTCATTTTAATGAACGTCCAATTGGCCTCGTACAGAACAAATTGTTTAATCTATCCAGCAAACAGTCACTGAATTTGCATAACACTCTATCAACCGATAGGCAAACAGTCCCCGTAACTTCAAATTCCCATTTGAGTTCATGTCAACGAGTGCTTGGCTCAGTTTCTTGACAGGTTTGTGCCGGCCATCCAAGTATCGACTGATCATTGTGGTCGATAATTCCTTATCAAATTCATCCTGAACGTGCAATCTCAAAAGTGGCAGTGTAATTGTTGGGTCTATGGAAATTCGTACTGATAACATATCGATCTCTGATTCTGTTAGAATCTTGCATCTATATCCTTCGCGAGGCTGAGCTCCATAACTGATGCAATCCATATGAAGCCATTCGTAAGCGGTACCACACCTTAGTCCGTTCAGAAGGGCAACCGTGTGTCAGTCATCGCTCCTTCGACTGCTTTGATATTACGTCTGCGTGTTTCGGGACTAATGCGGGTGTACTTGCATCCATCAGCGAAGCATGCAACAGAACTAGTGAAAATGTTCTCACAGACTGATTAACTCTCACATTACAGCTTGACGTCTACAATGACCTTGAAGCTCACTTCTATCGGACGTGAGACCGACACCCCTAACCACTCTCAACCCATCATCTATCGAGTGAGCCAATACGGTCGACAGTTAGATGAATTAGCAGGAACAGGGTCAGATGATCTGTGCTTCACTTTAATTTCTAACCCGGTTCTCATTAAGTAAAGCCGCTGATTCCCCTCGAATAACCCGTTCCACTTCTTCGATCAAAGTAGCCAGTGCGAAGTACTCTAATTAAGAATGGTTGTCCCTTCAGATTATTTTGGCCAATCGCGTTCTTGCCGTCACGTCTAAGATCCTAATGTGGAAGTTCTAATGCACCAAAGTGAATTACTGTTGCATGTAAGGGAAACAGCCGTGTAAAGGGGTTTAGAAATGGTATGGATATAGGTACACCATTCACTGCGACAGCATGTCATCTCAGATAGCATTTCTAACTAAAGATTTGAGTTACCATGAGAACCCCATCTCGACAAAACAATCCTACCCGCTATGTTTACTGAAACAGTCAGTGTCCACATAGTTTGTAAACATATCGTTGCATGACCACCAAGTGGTTTCACCTAACTATTGGTGATCTCAGTATATAATACCCGGTGTGAGAAACGCTTAGCTGGCATACGGAGCATGTGACCTAACCATCACAGGCTGTGCAACTGATTACTTGACCAGTTGATAACACATTCCGAGCGTACCGGAATTCGTGCAGGCGAACGGTTGTTTTACTTAAGCGATCAGCGGTTTGAGTGATCACGAAGACCCCATCCAAGCAGGCGACACCCACCCACTTTGTTCACTGGAGCGGTTAGGGTCTTGATATTTCGTGACCACGTTGTTGCTTGATCACCACGTGGTTTCATCTAACTATTGGTGATCCCCATATATAACACCCAGTACGGCAAACGTTCAATTGACATGCGGAGTATGTGACTCAACCACCGCAGGCTGTGCAGCATGACTAGTTGGTCGGCTGGTCGAGGATCGCCAGTATTCCAGAATACGCGCCGACAAATGGCCGTGTTGGTCATGTGGCCAGTCTACTTAATGTGGGATAACTGGTGGAGACAGAGATTGTCAAACGCAACAGGACTGTTGACATCTTCGTTGCGAACAGGTCACGTTTCTGATCCATAAATCGGAACAGAACGTACACAAACAATATATACCATTCTTTTCGACATATGACGTTTATTCCACTACAAAGTGTTTTACATTAATAGGTAATTCACAATTCATATAATGAACTGAATTCACTCCAAAGGTCGACGTCTTTCTTTTGCACTTAACGACTCCACCTAAGAACGGTTTACGTGTATGGTCGCAGTCACTATTTTGTTTTCAGTTGTCGCCAATTATATGAATCGGTTACCCTGTTCTACGTTATAATGTAATACAAACTAGTCATCTGGTTGCAGGAAACAAACATAACCACAAACAATAGTCCGCTTTCCCGCAGTTAAATCCCATGAATTATTCAACTATCATTGAACTAACACATGTAATTTACCGTCTGAACTGGAAAATTCATTAGAAATTCACGAATGAGAAACGTATCATTCATAATGATTAAAGTGGCTGATAAAGGACTCGAAACGAAAGCTTGCTTACCTTTATAATTTGCTGTGAATGTGAAATATGTATACTCTAAACATTAAATGTTGTTCAGGCGCACCATGGAACGCTGTAGTTCATTCAACCGGTGAGTTTAAACTTATTGTGGACGGATTAATTACTAGTCTGAATACTTTTGTTTTTTCGATTACCAATAAATCAAAACAAACAATGAGGTATGGCATTTACATATCAGACAGGCAATGCCCTGAAAGTCCTAGAAACTGTTGGTTTCACTCACTGTCATTTACCCGAAATTTACCACAAACTTACAAAATAATGTCAAGTATGAAAATGACCAAAATCAAGAGCGACAGAAAGAGTCACGTTAAAAATGATAGTGATATTGATAAGAATACTCGTCATTAACGGTTGTTTGAAAACTATCATCGAGTAATTATTAAATTTATTGAATTACCTTCTCGTTCATCGACGACATTAGTGGGTTCTAGCATGGACTGAATGGAAAATTTCGCTTGGGCAGAATTACTTGATGGATTTCATATGGCATATGACTAGTCGGATAAATAAGCCCAAATGTAAGATTTCTGAGAGTTCGGTATAGTTTCGTAGCTCAGCCAGTAGTGCATTGCAGCCTCTAGGCTCGCTGTTTTTTGATGATTTGAATCAAGCCGAACTGTGGATTTTTCGCAACTGATTCTTTTCTTAATTGACGACTGTCATATTAATGCCCAGGTGCTGCTTTTAAAGACGCAATATAAAAGATAGTTCTTTTTTAAGGGCTTTACGTTTTCAGCGCGTAAACCGAGATGGCATCGTTGTAACAAACATCAGTGTGACCTTTACCTTGTTCAATCAAAGGGCTGTTAGGCCAATGGTAAAATTCGCAGATGCACAAACTGAAAGTCTCTCCACCTCTGATTCTTAAAGAATCACCCGTCCACTTATCAACTGTTGACAAATAATCTGAAAGGAAAGTAATTCCACTGAGATAACGTTATAGAGATCACGCACCAGAACGATTAATTGTAACGTGGCTTATAACAACCACCACTTTTGTATCTTTACCCGGTACCCTGTTTAAAAACAAACAGGTAAAACAAAAGCTGGTTGCCACCCGGAATCAACTTCCGGAAATAGTTTATTCATACCAATCGTGCGCGAACTCAGGTTCAAGTTGGAGGAATTTTACGTACTTGAAACAATTCGCTTTCGATGTTATATTAAAGCTGTTTGTACAGGTATATGTTATTTAACGTAATATAGCTAAATAGATTGAGCACCATGAAAACATGCTCAGATGAACCGCCTCAGTCTTCCGAATAATTGTTTCCACACGGCCTTTGGCAAAATCACTCCTTTCAGTCTCCTGCAGGATTCAACACCATTGAATCGAGTCGCACACCTTGGCAAGAGTTTCAGCACTCTGACGCAGTCGATCCTCCTCTTCTTTACTTAGCTCAACTGGAATAATATGCGTTATCCCGTTTGCTCCAACGAGAGCTGGTAGACTGAGGTAGACGTCGTCTTCAATACCATATAAACCCTGAGATGTGAAAAATAGTATGACCCTGACAAGTTACCAATGAGCAATGTTACCCGTTTATAACGGAAGTTGTTAAAATAAATGTGCAAATGTACAAAAGTTGTGTATTAATAGACAGATACCCTTGACGCATTTTAAAACAATGAAGTCAATGTTTCTGTGGTACGCTAGCGGTTTGTGAGTACATTACTTATGTTGAATAACAACCTAATATTTTCGTACATTCTAAAGTTTGGCATACACAGAGGACCGCACTGAACTGCGTTGGCGATGGTAACTGTCCCTGCGATGATATGTTGACAACCCGAACAATTGATTCCAAATATAACGTAAAGTCGACAGCAACCGTCCAGTTTCCAAAAACATGACAATTCGCTTTTATATATAGTTCAGTTTTTCCTTCGTAGAATGTAGACATCTTTGTGCTGGATGTCTTGAGCAAAACCTTAGATACTTTTATTGTTTAGATTCCCCTCCCTTACTCACTTCACGGCTAGAGTTCACGGTTTTCTTCACGGTTTTATGACAATTAGGCATCAGCAAAAACAATTGATGTATTGCTTTCCTTGATGATGATGAAGGTTGGATGGATGGATGGGATCTGCATTACACTTATCCGGAGGAGTATGCCGATTGGGATTTCGGTTTTACTATATGCAACCTTATCAGATAAACCGAGTAAGAGCAGATAGACGAAAAGCAGATATTCTCACACACATCGTATATATGTTGCATTGCTAACCACGTAAGTGCCTGGATAGTGAAGTTCGATTATGTTAGCATGCAGAAAAAATTTTGCATAGCTGCAGCAATACTGAGATGGAAAGATATCCTTGATGACTGCTAATTACTAGAATGTACTTTCAGGACTGAGGATGATCAGACTGGATAAATAAACAGAATGACTTTTTATGGATAGAAACCAGATACTTTAGTGGGCATATCACAACCATCAATTAGGGGAAAAGTCGTGGCGGATGTATAGCAAGAAGTTGAAGAGGTAAGTATAAAAATATCACTCGAATTACACGATCCATCACTAAAGTAGCTCAATAGTTTCAAATCACTTGAGATATCTGCGTCATACTGGTATGGACTACTGAAGATACGGTCAACATTTCACTATGAATATTCCTGATACATATAGATCGGTCGTGAGTTTGTCTATTATCCGCTGTGCATGTTTATTTGTACAGCAGTTTTCTGTATGGATGTAACCTGACTACACGGAAAGCTAATGTAAAAAATATCGGGTATTCAGATTGTTAGGTCAAATCCAACCTTTCTGATACAACGCACACTTTGAAATATCATGGAAACTTACATTTCTTCAGGGTAACCTTTCACATACATCGCCTCACCTCCATCAAAATAACCTTCTTGTCTAAGCATTAAGATGATACGGCATGCACTAGCAGTGGTGATAACTGACTGACATGTGATACTTGATTTAAACATGTCACTTTTCTTCTCTCTTCTAAAAATCAACATTTTCCTTCCTGTGGCATCCTGTGCATCCGCCGGATGGACAAACTTGCGAAATAGATTTTTTCGCACTTTTCGTTGAATCAACATGCTCGCTAAACGGAAGAAGTAACATGCCAGAATTCGAGAACGCAAATTAAAAATGCACAGCTAATAAAAACCAGAGTAAAAAACTATTGCTTTGTGGTGAGATTTACAACAAGTAACGGCTAGGTTGCAAGGCTTTACTCACCAGGACAGTTCATGTATTTAACAAAATATGAACACACTGAACAAATGTTGAAACATGAAATCAAGTTCAACGAATTGCAGTGTGAATTTTTTCCAGTCGCTTAATCATCGGGTAAGCAAGCTGTTTTCTCCCCAAATGAATTGAATAATATATGAATACTCACTTTAACAGATACACATAATGGATAGATGGTATGCATGTCATTCAGGAGCGCATTGGCCAAAGCGTAACAAGTCAGTCCGATTGCCCAAGACGTTGAACCCTTGAGTTTGATTATTTGATAGGCGCTGCGAACAACAAAATAGAAAAAAAAAGTAGGTCGATGGTTGTAAACACAGAGTTGTGTACACAATAACTTCTCATAGTGAGCTCTTTAAAGCAACAACCATAGCAGTTAATAAGTTGTGTAGTTTTCGCCACTAGTTTTAAAACTTATAACTTCGGATGTCGTCCGGAACTCTCATATTTCTTCTATACACATTCTTCAGTTGATTAGAACGACAGTTTTGCGCAACATCACACTGTTAACTTCATTTCTGAACTAATGGTGAATTATGTGATATTTTGGTTTACGTAAGTCAAATATCACTCACAACTGATCAAACCAGTTGCGTATCAACAAGCCATTCAGTTGTCCCCTTTAAAAAGATCCACTGGACTCGAGTTTTGCTTTTGTTGCAGTTCGCAATAGTACATATCTTGTAATGTCTAACACTAAATGTCCAGGAATCCCCTGTGAGACAACCGTATTGGCCACTCTGACATTGACCGCACACTGGACATGACTGAATTAACGTACTTAAACCCCCAACTATTTTTGTCAGTGAGTTATGCAGATTATCCAATCGACCGGTCAGACCGCTACTTGCAAGCGAACGTGACCGAGCAGTTGCGCATTGTTATCCAGCTTGTCTGATATGAGGCCAGTGGCCCTAGTGGTCAATACGGTTGTCTCGTGAAATTTATGTATGGATGTCAGTAATGACTATGATAATTGAATAATATTATCTATGGGCAATAAAGCTTGGTATCGAAATATCATACCGGTATCAAAATTCCCTTAGGTGCAAGCTCTTAAGAAGCAAGGCAACCTTCAACAGGAAAGAGGCCTGCCCCTGAAACCTATTCAGTAGTTAATTAGAACACCTTAGTGTAAATGTTGTACATGCACGACTAATTTTTAGATTGCCAGAGGAAGTTGGCAATCAAATCGTGTACAACAAATGTGGGAGATAATGCAGTAAACACTGTAGTCTTAGCTATTTCTTTGTTTCAGTCCTCCACACATACTGTAGTTTCGGTGTACCGGATCTTGTAGTCAGCCTCCAGACACTTAAGATCTGCCAGAGTGTAAACGAACTCCTCTGTTCGCCCGTAAACTTTCGTGGCTAGATGGTAGCAAGGCATTGTGTTTTGTCCCGGTATGTCACCATAAGTTTGGGATTGTTACAATTGTCCACTTGAATACCCCAAGTCATTTTTCGGCATTAGAAGAAGGCGATTGAGGTCCTCCGTTGTTGTAGAAGACATTAAATTGGAACCTGTTTATAATAGGCCGACTGACAAAGTAAGTATGCATTGCAAGGCAACAGAGGGAGAT
This sequence comes from Paragonimus skrjabini miyazakii, assembly GCA_014338405.1. Classification (NCBI taxonomy): domain Eukaryota; kingdom Metazoa; phylum Platyhelminthes; class Trematoda; order Plagiorchiida; family Troglotrematidae; genus Paragonimus; species Paragonimus skrjabini miyazakii. Next base: position 349,367 of record JTDE01000130.1, read on the forward strand.
GTCAGAAGTCATCTGATTTCACCTGTCGAATCTTAACCCCAACACAAAGCTAAGGGTTGTTTTCTTGTCTCACCGCCATATTCGCTTCCTTCAACTGAGCTATTGAGTTTATTGGCCAAGAGAAGTTGAGGAATTGCCAACTGGACTACTCCAAAGCCTTTGACACGGTCAACCGTTGTTGAAGTTGAATGCTTCAAACTGTTGACTGCAGGCAAAGTCACTTTCGCTTTTAAGGAATCACTGCACGCGCATCCTTAAGCGATGTCCCAAATGGTGTGGTGTAACTACTAGAGTTTCACATTGAGCAATCGTAGGTCCAGTAGCCTCCGTGAGATATATCACCAAAGTCTAATATGACTCACGTATTTCAAGGATTTCAATTACAACACTCCTGAAGAAGGCCATCAGAAGTGGTTGGAACGTAGAATAGTACAGCTTACTCGTAACGTTGTGTTATTCTCAATCTACCTATCAGTAACATGTTAAACACAACGCCAGAACTGTTCGGCTTCATTTGTACTGAATTCGGTGCGGATATCTTGCAACTTACGTAATCCGTTTTTTATTTACCAATGATACAAAATACTTGATGAAGTTAGCAACTGTGTGCTGTCACCGGTTGACCAGTGAGCTGTTGACCAGTTGAGCTGTGAATTAACACTAAGGTGAAAATCATCACTTGCAAGTCGAAATATGCTTACCAATTACCATCACACATTTCACGAGCTAGCCATGAAGTTGAGAAACTTTGACTAGTTAACACTGTTTCTTGCGTGAGGCGAAGAAGTAAAACACTGTGATGCTACCGATCGAAATTATTTTACGCCATCTTGTCAATTACCAAAGAAGGTAGGTCTAGCGTGAAAACCACTTATTATCTGAAACATTTGATACGTAAAAAACGTGTAAATACGCTTTTACCACTAAATCTGCTCTTGATTAGTTTCACTTGGAGTATTTTGTACAGGTGTGAACTCCGTACTACTGCAAACTAAGTTGCCTTCAGGAAGATCCATAGTCAAACAAAGAGTGGACGCGGATAATTCAGTAAATTTTGTACCACGAAGTAATAGCTTAACCAAGATTCTTCACAGAAGCAGCGTTTCTATAAAACAAGAGGATCCTATTAAAACATTCCAAAACATCCTCTTTCTGGCTTACGTTCCGAAAACCACCATAATACCTTATGGGGAAGAAAACAAACTAGGAGATCATCGGTGCTCATAAGCCAATTACTGGTACCGTCCTAGTACAAATCGGCCCCACTTCTCGCAAAGGTGCAAGAGTTACCCTCTTTCCAGAATTTATGAGTACTGAGGCAACGAACACGTTCAAAGCAAGGTGAACTGCAAGGTAATAAGTAACCTTTCTTAGGTCATTGTTAACGTTAAGACGTCCTCAAATTAACTTGCTATTTTTAATTCCCTATCAGATAATATATTTTCTTTTTGTCAAGTCAAATGTAAATTTTTTGCTGCTGAACTCCCGTATATCCGTAGGCCAGTCATCGTTTTCTGTTCATCAGCGTCAGTATCTCCTGGAATGTAGGCAGTTGTTAAATTTAACAGGTTTTGGTGTATTCATCTATGTTTCATTCTCCATAACTTTATTTTCTTTCTACCTAACTGCTAACTGTGTAGTGCTTGCCGTCTTATGTTCGGGTCCGGGTTACAAGAAATATCTGAAGGTCAACCTACTGTGACTATTATGCAATGTCTACTAGTAGCAGCACTTTATTTTTTAATAAAAGTTCACAAGTAAACAGAGAGTAACAAGGACAATTTCTCCAAAACCCCAGAACGTCGACTTGACTTGAGCTTTTGTATTAGTAAACATTGCGATAATAGCCCATGAAATTACGTGCTTTCCAATGTATTTCAAGCAAAACGTTCACCATTCGACTACTCTAGTATGAGATACAGTCAAAAACCATTGCAGAAGGCATAGCGTAGGGAAATTAATGGATTTAAGCTCAACGTTTTCATAGGGTACCTGGCATATTACACGACATAAGAAGATTTTTAAATGAGAAGCGTGGGGACGTAATAAATAACATTACTTTGGAGAAATCAAACTGAGTAAGTAAATCGGAATGTCTTACAATCATTTTACAATCGTGGATGAAAATATGTGATTAACATCAGGGGAACTGAGAAATGAACAACGTAATGAAAAACTTAAAGATTCATGGCACGTCAAAAAAAAATTTCAATCTTCTTTTGTTAACTCAGCTGTCAGCAGTCATTGTTGATATACAAAATTAAGTGAAAAGGCAAGTGCAACAAGGGCTTAGGTTACTAAACGCTTATAAACACTTGGTATTTTGACAAATTTCTTAACAATTCTATTTTACAGATGCGCTAACTATCCGTCATACGTATTCGAGATCACAAGATACGTGCACACTACTCATAAGTATTCATAAAGATGAGCGTGTGGCTTACGTAAACAACGTTCAAACGACTGTAGGAAGCTGTCCGAAGTGTGAAAAAAATACAGGAAGTACTGCAGTTGATGTTATACTTTGGGCGCTTTCAAATTCTCCAGATTAACTATTTAACTTTGTCGTGTACACCCACTAATTGCACTATGCAGCCAATGAGATGCGGTAAAATTTCCATTGTACAAAAACTGTTTCTAATCTCTTTATTTAATGATTATTAACTGTTACCAAAAAACGATGCTCAGTTGTTATAGTTTTTGAGTGCACGGTTAAGGAAAGAATGCAAACTGCGTTTTTACTGACGATTTTGCAGAATTGCCCCGAGAGTCATGCAAACCTTAATTTTCTGGGAAAACGTATAATAATAGCCTAAAAATATCAACACCAGTCGTCATGTGAAACAAACTGAGCTACAGAAATCCGGATTCATAAGCTCTTACTAGTTCTGATGTGTTTTCATGCCAACTCCCGTAAAAACATTTTGGAGTTCTGGGAAAAGCCTCTCTATTTCCGTTGCTTTTCTTTGAGATTAAAGCCTGCTGTTCTCATATGCGTCAATGTCTGACGTGTTACTGTCACCAGTAGTCAAACCCATACAACTCGGAGAAGATGCATTTTCTGACAAACTACTAATGTCTGCTCTTTATCACTCGATCGGTGTTGTACGCTGAGGATTGGAGAAGGTCTACGTTTCCAGATCAATCAAATAAATTTGCCGTGCTAGAGTTCCAAAAACTTTTCATGTCACTTTCGAAATACTTTTTTGAGGTTCGAGAAATGGTCAGAGTTAAACAGGATTTTCAACTGTCTGTACACCTTGGTTCATAATCGGGAGCCCTGTTAGATATCGCTACACGCAAACGTACTGTTGCACAAATAATATTGCTTATTGCTCAGCACCAAGAAACCGCAACAAAATATCCTTAACGACTGCAGAAGGACAAAATTTGTGGTGAATACGTTTTAGCATATTGCTCAGTGTTTCGTGTCCAAATGCTGTAATTCAAAACATGAGTTATCTACTACAGTTGAATACCGCTTAAATGCACGAGTACCAATTAATCAGTGGACATACTGAATTTACTTTAGTACACGCCTCACTGCCAAAACTTTTGTCTGCAACAGAGAACTATGTCATTCATCTAAATCTATGACTTAGAAGTTAGTTTAACACATGTTCGCAGCACCACGAAACGTTGAAGTACTACGCTATATCATACGACGCTTGCGTTTGACTATCTCTTGTTTAGTTGGACATTCTCTCCGGTTTTAGGTTCTATCAGTAAAACTTGGTCAGCAAACATTTTCAGCCCAGTCAACGCTGGCGACCTTCGTGAAGTCACGTCTCTGAAGCGGATGAGGCTTAACACTTTGCAGCTTAGCAAAAGTAAATAGCTCTGTCGAAATTAAAAAGTTGAACGGTTGGCCTGCAATTCAGGCTGTGAAACAAAGTGCAAACCCCAATTAATCACGTATGCAGAAAGTGCCTTTTTGACTAACACGACAATCCTCAACTCAATCATTTGACTGATGAAATCGAATATGGTAGCAACAGTGACTCTGAACAGACTGACCTCAGCATATGAAGAACACCCCAGCGAAGGTCATGCTTGATGATTTTGTGGTCGACATTGTTTAAGTAACACTAAATAACATTAAACCTGTTTCCGGTTTGGGGTACTTCCGTATCAAACGAGTGCTACATTTCCAAACTACAGCCATCAGCTGACTGTGGTTACAAATGCCCGTATAAATGGAACGCACGTAAAATCACTTATGCACTTTTCTGGTACTCTGCGGTTTTTGAGAAGGTTCAAACCTTCATCTCAAATTGTTTCATCACCTAACCCTTATATGCAGTGATAAACACCAAAATACTTACAGTTAAATAGATGAGATATTAGGGTTTTATCGACCACGAAAACCGACTCCCTTCAGTGCGACACGACACTGTTCGAATCATCCGGATATTTTATCTACACGCATTTTTGTCAACAGCGATATATGGCTGGTTTACAACTTCTACTGATTATTCACGTGCTTTTTCATTTAGACATTGTAAGCTTTATACTAGTGCAGAATGAATTAGTTTTTACCTTTTCTAAGTGTGTATTTTTAATTCAAAAGGCTTTGAGATATTTTTTAGTTTATCCACTTACCTGTCAACTACACTTTTATGGATTGCACCGAAATTGTCCGGATCGCAGGGTTTTCCAATATCTGGATTAATTGACGCAAGCGATACGCCGGCGACATTTACCTTACTCCATACCGGAACTACACGGAATGGGTTGCATTTTTAGGAAGAAAACAAGAGTATGAAATGGAGTGTGGTTAAACTTGTTACATTGAAAATGGACTTTATTTGTAGAGGAACGACGCCAGCAGAACCATAGATGAAATATTCCATCCAAGATCTAGTTAGTTTTGTAGTGCTATTCCGGTAGATCAAAAGTGTTCACAACACATTGCAGTAAACAAACGAACATAATAGTGCCCCAGTTGCAAGCAACATCTACTGACCACTGACTAACAAGTACCACGCTACTTCAATCTAGAATTGGCCAAGTTACAGGGCATATGGCAGGTTTCGGTATATCCGATAACCCTCAAACTTGATTACTGGCACTGTCTTGCACTCTTGTAGCCCTCAGTAAACTGATGATTGTTAGTGCAATCGCTGTTATTACGCTTTCGGTATGCATGATTGAGGACAATAATGCAGTTACAACTTTGATCCATTTCAGGTTAGGCTTTGAACCCCTCATAAGATGTATTGTGTGTCTCACCAGCTGTGTAAACCGTTTCCATATTTGAAATTTGCACTGCCTTCTTTATGTTCGACTTTAAGGTGTTATTAACTAGAATAAAAATAGGTGTCTTTCTCACAACTAACTATCAAGTATACGGACCGATTTTCAATGTGTCACGTACTTCAGTTCACCGAGCATACATACAATAATTTTTCTTTCGTTTTACTTTAAGCTCCCTAATGGAATTCAATTTTTGTTCACTCACTTTTTAATCAGCTACTCAGCTACATCTTACCCGGTGCAAATATCTCCGAATCCCAGTCAACCACACCCTCAAATACGACTACTTTTTGCCTTAACTTACCAAAACCAAGCCCGAAACTATGACAATGAAAATGGTTACCTTCACAAATTAATCAAAGATAAAACATTCATCACACCTATTAGGGAGTAACCTTGGAATATCACAACAAGGCACTCTCAGTGTAGAGAACCTTCATGTTACTCTCCACAAGCCTAATACTTACCAAAGGTTTTGTTGTGTAAGGAACGACAGATGCTGGTCGATCTATACTACCCCGGAATCATCATAAACCGTTCCACGTCAACGACGAATATTGTTTCGTAAGAATACCGCACAAATTCCAGTTTTCAAAAGACCCTCCTCAGACTTTTGCTGCAAATACTACAACAGTGTCTAATTTTAACAACTCTACAAGCCTTTTGTTCTTCACGTTACTTCATCAAATCAAACGAAAAAACCCTCTAATAGGAGGTTACCTCAACTAGTTAACACGGCGGACCCCAAACTTCATGTTATGTCCAGAGCTTAACAGGATCTATGAATGTGGAACGTACCGCTTGAATCTCCATGCTCACCAATAATAAGAGCATGAACAGACGAGGCGGAAAGTCCCATCACATCACCCAACATCGTTCGAAATCTGGCTGAGTCCAACATCGTTCCCGTGCCCATCACACGATTCGGAGGAAACCCGCTCAGTTTGGCGGCAACATAGGTGAGAATGTCAACTGCAGAATATGGAACAAGTGTGTGATTATAAATAAACAACGTGTCAGATGTCAAATTTCTTGATGTCTCGTGAGATTATCGGAATACTAAACTGCAATGCAGTCGGAAAAACTAAAAGGTCCCTGCAAGCAAACGATGCTTTAAGAAGTTTGATGCAACAAACAAAGGTACCATTAAAGAAACACGTCCACATAACGCTTTTATCGTGACTAAAAGGATACTAGAAGAAACGACCATATAAGATTGGTAGTTCTGAAGAGTACATTCGACATCACAATCATTTATTACTGGTTGACATTTGATCGACCTATCGGTTAGGTTGTTGAGATGTTAAACGCAATACTCATCATCAGTTTGACGAGTATTTTATTTATCATTGGCTTACGACTCAACTAAATTAAAACAGACTCACCATTATTCCTCTTGATCGATTCTACTGGGCACCGAAGCGATGTAAGTTTGGTTATCTTCACCGAAACAATCTTCGTAAAGTTGTAGTGATCATGAGCATATATCTATGTTCAACCACTCAAACAACCCCAAAGACC
>JTDE01000130.1:356697-371140 GCA_014338405.1 Paragonimus skrjabini miyazakii
GTATACTGTAGTCTGTTTTCAACGCTGCTCCGCATGCCTAAAAACCCTATACTCAGCAACACGTTTGAAATACCCTTATTGCTTGCATAGAAACCAACGGCAACAAGTACGCGAGGACTCTAAAAATTGTTTTGAGAGGAGCCAACAAGATGTATTCAGCTTCTTTCGTTTTATAACAACAATACTCTTCAGAGTTATGCTACCAAAAGATGAATCATGATTATTTAAGTTTAAGTACCTTTATTTCCATTTAAAAATCATTTATATTACAGCTTTGGAGATGCAGATTCCGATGTTTATGCATATTCATAGAACTCATGGCCTCCTAGCTGTCACCAGTGTGATTCTTAGACTGAAGATCTACGGAAATATATCGACGCTTTTGTTGAGATTTCTAGTACTTTACCTTTACGCCTTGTTAAACAAACAAGCGCTATGCATTTTTGTTTGGCGGACGTTAAATAACTTCGTGTTTCCCCAGAAAACATTGGTTTGTTTCTTTCAAAAGGTTGCTTCAAGGTACTTCTAAGTAACTTTAGAGCAAGTTTGGCAGCAAGCAAAATAGCGGTCATTGCTTTTGTCTGGCTGATTTAACTTCTATCACAAACTTCAGATTCCCAAGCTTTTGAAACCAACCTGTAAGTGGAAGATAGATGAACAGAGATTTATTTATTGAAGGCAATCACAGAAAGCATGACAGTTGTTTGTCATCAAACGAGATTGGGCCGAATGGCTCTGGATCTACCTTCGTCTCCATCAATCCCTGTTGGTTATAACTGTTGGCTAATGGAAATTTGAACTCAGAACAATTCAAAATAATGCAGAATCTTCATCCGAATCGTTTCTTTTAAAGCATATGATGCTTTTTAAATTAAGAGATGAACAACCTTCTGGTCACACTTTTTGAACAAACTATACGGTCAAAAGAATGTTTATCCGGTGTCCTTATCAGAACGTTCAGAGTTTCAATACCTATTCCACTAACTATTCCCCAGGAACTAGATTAAAACTGATCAGACACCCGGCTCTATGCAGAAGGTGCACAAGACTACCGAGATCTTTAGTTTCGAGCACATGGATGGATGACATAGATTGCGACAGTATATGAGATTTTCATAAGCTTCTGTTTTAGTTGATCTTTGAGAAAACTTGGTCGGTTTGACGAGAAACTGTGTTGCATACATGTGGAAACATGAACGTGTGATCAAGGTATTGTAACTGTTTTGAACAGATCTAGTTAATTTCTTCATTCTCTCGTTGGCTGGTAGTTTTGTTAAACTAACGCGCTTATAATATCATATCTTTGTTCTCTCGTTAATGTTACAGACAATGTCATAAGTCCGATTAATTATTGTATCCCAGGCGTGACCCACTTATTTGGTCATTCATGATAAATATAGTAGCTTGATGATGACACTTATCTCTTGTGCTTTTTCCACTTTCTGAACCAGTAAACTCGATTTCTGGTCAGAGCCTGACTGTTCATCATGGTTGTCTGGCAGTTAAGTATCAATGAGAACCACTGATGTGTTTTTGTTTATTATCGTGGTGGAATTCCAGAGGCTGTCTAATGTGTGTGGGATCCATACTTTACGTAGGTGACTCCAAAACTTTAAATAAACCGTATTTTTCATGTACTGTTGTGTTGTACTGCTAAATGTGACACTTCAGTGTTTGTGAAGCATACTGATTAACAGCAAAAGTCCCTCTTACATGGCAGTCGGGGAGTCTAGGATTTACATTAGGTCATCAGTTGATTCAAGATAAACATTGAAGACGCACGGTATATTCGACTGATTCACACATTCATACTTTATCACTAGCTACCACGATCTTCAACTGATGAATTAGAGAGGCGTGACCTTCTGTCTACTCTGGGCGTTGCTGAGTTTGGTTATTGGGTGAAAGCATGAGCAGCCTCTGTTGGGCGGCGGTTGGATAATCCCCAGTCTACGTTGTTCACATCAAACACGCTGAGGTTCACCGTTGTTACTGCTGTTCACATGGTATTATAGTGGTTAAGAATAAGCTGGTTTCAGTTTTTGGCTTCTGCAGCAGTACAGCAATCTGTTGTATTCTCCATTCCTTACATAGAGAGAAGTGCAAAATCACCCGTTCAATTCGCATCTCAGAACAATATACACTACATGGGTGGTGCTTTTAAGTCAGTAACCTCAGTTTCAACGCCAACTGATAGCCGTACATTTCGTTTCACTGGTTAAGTTTATTCCAGTGACAGCCTTGAAATCTTGTGACCATCGCGAACTGCGAAGCGTCAACCTACGCCGGTTATTCGAAGTGATTCGCAGCAGCTTTCTTTGATTTCACTGACACCGTATTTATTACGAAATACCTACAGATGTTATAGTCAGCAATTACGGCAGGAAGTAGTAAATAACATGACACTCTAGGCTCTATATTAAGGAGACTGGGTCAAAAATATGTTGTCCTTTTAAGTTTCTTTTCGGATATATTAGGTTCAGAGTCTGACAAATTCGTAAAATACATGGTAAACAGGTTAGCATTCAGTCCGCCAATACTCAACGACATTGCTGTTTAATCTCGCAGGCGGCCCACAATATGAGAATACCTTCATAGTTTAACAACTGAACGAGCTCGCACTCGACTACTCACAAAGTGAAAGTAGTTGAAATGAACTTTTACAGCAGGTACAACCTGAGTGTCTGTCGATTCAAGTGTACTGCACTCAGATTTACTCACAGAAGTAAAATTGCGGTAGCATTTCACAGGGTTAAGATTTTTTATCTTATAGCTCAATGGTTTCTACTGTTAAATTCCCTGTTTGCTTTGAAGCAAAGTATCGAAACCAATGCTGATAAACTTTTAGGTAAATAAATTCCTACAGGATTGTTAACTGAGAAAAATAACGTATTTAACGGGATGCAAGGAACTTCTGTTAAGTAGCCTGAGGAGATAGGAGTAGGAGTATGGTTTCTGTTTATCTGTACTTAGAGTTTGCTACTAACGAATCAACCTGGCTTGAAAAGAAAAACAAAAGTTTACTTTTCGTATTAAGTTTCAAGTCTTGGGAAGCACTATTATTTTCGCTAACCTCGGCCACAAGAATCTCACCTGAAGACCACCTGAAGGTTCTTCTAACTGAGGTGCTTTATTTCGCAATCTAATGCGTTGATATAAGCTTTTTGTAATGATGTCGAATAAAATGAGCAAGCTGGTGTTCTCCAAAATTTATGAAATTTCAGATTCGCGGAAGTGCTTAAATGAAACTTACGTTAATAGGTGGTGTGTTCGCATTTGTGGCATCTTTAATTTCTCGGTTTAAACAAATTTTATTATTGTTTTTTAACCTTTCACCTGACGTGTTCTTGCTCTAGATTATTCCACGCCACTGTTGAAGTGAGCGGCTGCCAGAGCCATAGTACCTTCTGATCAGGCTCAAGGTCGTACTAAGAATGGTGATGATGATGAGACTGTCTCTGTGAGGAATTATCAGTTGAGCTAAACAAACTGAGACTTAGTGCAGTCGTCCATATTGTGCATCCATGTAGCAAACCATATTGCGACCGGCCTTATGAGCACACTGGAATGAACTAAATTGCGGTCGCAAATTCGTATTCGAATTGTGCTTCGATAGGTTCTGTCCAAGCCTAGCTGAACTGGAACTATCCGACCAACATGTCAAGCATTATGTCACACGGAAGCAAATCTAAGAGGCGTGAAAGCGGAAAGTTTGACGTGATCAGAAGGTTTGCCTGAAATGCGTACAAAGTCAGGCAGACTAAACCCTGATTGTCCGTTGGATAATGGGCGCCGTGAAACACTGTTGTCAGAGGCAGGTCCAGCCACTGTGTAAATGTAGAAAAGATATTTGTATAATTTAATGCAGTGTACCAAGTCATAATTTTGAAGACTTCGTATCTGACTAACTTTATAGATGCATATGTTTTAAGCTTACCTGGATTACTTACTATCACGATGATACAAGATGGACTGTAGCGAACGATTTCAGGTATTATACCTATCAAAAAGAAAGAATATTTAATCGAGCCCTGGAATAATTTAACTTTCTCAGGGGATAAAATTGGTCTGTATATTCAGGTTAACTTTACTGACGTTGGCTCTGGTAACGCTAATGTGGCTTTCTCATTAAAACTGCTGGTCTTGTTGGGTCATACAATCAAGTTCAAATGGATTTGCATCTGTCCTATGCGAAAGATATACCAGGTATTCATGTTTACTACAACTTAGCTGTGTACTTACGTGACATCTGGCCGGCCAATCCATACATTTATTCAGCTATTTCCAGGCCTAAGTTATGTATAAATGACTAATATTTTTCGTTCACTCAACAAAGTATCGCACATTGATGGTAAAATCAGTGGGTACGTCCAACAGGTTACAGCTATATCTATTTGTATAACTAAACAGTGGACGTGTGGGCTCAAGTTCGGCTTGCCTTGGGTTTAATTATGCAAGTTAATAAAAGTTAACCCAGGTAAACGAAATTACCTTTAAAGATCTGCACATTTCGTTGCACCAAATTTAGCCTTGTTTCACCTTCCATTTGTCTGGCTCCAGCTGTTACGAAGACAATATCCGAATTCTCCGAGACCACATATTCTAATATAAATAGTAACAACGGTTAAGGTCTTCATAAGAGTCACCATTTACCTGTGCTGCCGATGACTTCGCAGTGCCGCACAAACTGTTTTCCGTGCTTAAGGTCCATCACTTCACCCTTAACCCGATCACAAGCTACGTCAACAAGAGCAATCACATTTGCAATGCCCTGTTCAAATGGATCACACTTCAAAGTAAAATAATCGCCACTCACCCTGACCATGATAGCGTAGGCTGCTGCCATACCAACAGCACCGACCCCCACTATAGTAACTTTTCGTTGGGGTTTTTCAGATAGTTCGATGCCTTCTAATGGCAAGAGTATTTCATTCATTTTCCGAATGTTCCTATGACTGTAAAAATTAGTGATTTCATATATTTAGTACGATCACGGAAGAAATTATAACTACATTATAAAACTGGTCTTTCTACTGCGGTGGCTGTGTTATATAGATATATATATCGTCTGTATCGCAGCACTAAACTCTACAATTTTAAAATAACAGTGTGACATTCTGAAAGTTTATTTCGTAACCCGCCTTTATATCTAAACTATATACTAACTTTTACACACAGTTGTTGATGCTATCCATTTTTTTTTAAAACAGAATAAAAAAAGCCACGCGCTTAGCCAAAATTCAACCTTATTTATTATGAGATAACCAGTTACGTAATTTATAAAATATTCAAGAAGAATCTGGATTTTTCAAGTGTTTCAAACACATGTAAGTTGGTTGAATAAAAGTGCTGGTTACTATAAAGTTTGCATTAATGCTAGTTCTTGTGTATGAGGAAACCTAATCCACTCAAAAAATATCACTCACCTAATAAACGGTTCGAACATGCTTCTATCACAGGTTGCTTTTAAAAGAACGCACCTATATAGAAGGGAATAAATGGAAATGAAGCGAAGTGGATTAAACACAGAACAACCGTGATATGTGGTAGATAACTGTATGTGGTCAATATATATATACAACTAAAACATTACTTGCTGAATAAGGCTCTATTTTGGCCTTCGGATAGGAATACGAATAACACGTTAAGCACTCTTGCACACGCGGTTGGCCGCTTTTTTATCCGGAATAGCGAAGTGTAATGGCTGAAGCTAACGGAAGACGTTTGTGCGCGTGTAACCACAGTCGGTTTGTGCTGATTTGTGGAGGACTCTTTGTGAAGTCTGCTTACCCCATGGATATCAACTACCTAGACACAATGCCAAGAAAATGTGTTGACAGCTGTATGACAGGACGCCAGCCTGAATAATGCCAACGATAAATTTTAAAAAAGTGTAAGATCAGACGACTTCGTTCTACGTTATTTTTACCGTTAGATAACGGTGATATTTACACGCGTACTGTTCCTGTAAGCATAAAAACATGTGCTGGCGACCATTTTCAAGTGCGGCAAAGAGGTCATTACGTTAGATGTCAGATGTCTTAGACGTGCAATAAACTACTTATTAACCTAGTCGGTTACTGTGGTACCTCCTGACAGTCCATTTCTAAGAGAGACTGTGAGAATTATCTGATTCAAGAGCATTTTAAAAACTTCGGACTGATAGCGGTTGAAATTTCTGATGGTGTCCTTTCCTAATATATTATAACTTATTCTGAACAATCATTACCTTACCCTTTCGGCCAATTTATGCAATGTTCTATTTCGTGGGGGTTATTTAACATACTCACCAGGTTGTAGAGCAGTAAAGGCAATTATGCAGACCGCGCACTTCAGAACTTCCCACCAAAGTGAGAACAGGCGTTTATCAGCAAGTACGTCTCGCCTTTGATAAAAAGGTTTAGGGGAGGTGGAAAATGTGTCAACGAACGGAGATACTGTGCGATGATTAACACTTAAGTCCGATCCCCCATCTAAATTTCTAACATCCCTACGCTCTGAATCAGTGACGTCACTCTGTTTATGTTAAGTGATATTCTGGGAGAAGCACTCAGATATACATAGGAGTGTAATCTCCGTCAGGTAACCAGCGGGTCAGTAAGAAGTACTTGTGAGTTAGTTAGCTATCAAAGGTGTATTTTCTGACTTTTGGCGTTCATGGTTTCGCAACGACGACCGCCTGTTGGTTAAAGGCGATGGTATACACCGTGTGTGTACTTTACGTTTCTTCCTAGGGATTAACGACGAAATCTGCTGGTGTAAGAAATTCCTGCAGACTCTCATTATTCAGCCACTTCTGTCTCTGCCAGTTAGCCCATATCAAGTGCGCTGATTATATAAACAACGCGACAATCCGTGGGCATGTATTTCACCATCGTTAACCGGTACAATGAAAACGTATAGTCTTCGCTGGTTGCCTTCAGAGCAGCTGTTGCACCTTGCCATTGTTCAGTGTGGCTTCCGGTGGTCAGAAGAAACTGCGAACCGGCAAGGCGATGATGCATTTACGAGCCTTGTAGATCCTGACCAGCCTAGTGAGTTTGGTTGATGAATACCGTCTATCCAGCTGAGAAGTTCGCGACAATGCAAGTCACCCGGTTAAAACCTCTATGACGTCGCAGTATGTCTCAGTCAATGGCAAACCTGGGTCCGTGAGACTGTTAACTTGTCTTTGTCATAAAGCTTAATTTTTGCTCAGATTTTATTCGTACATTTCAGTTATTTATTAATTTGCTCCCTAACGGATCATCCCTTGGATCAATTACAGCTCTATAATTAAGGCTCAAAACGTAAACAATTAAAACTATTCACGGCAATGTAAATTAAAAACACACAATGAAGTAAGATAACACCGGCGGCATTAATATTAACTCTAAGCACTATGTGATGAAACAGAACTTTATTACACAAATCGTGTTAGATAAGGCTCACTAATAACATGAAAAAAGACTGGAAAGGACCCAAACGCACAATTATGGTTTCTAGAGTTTCTAGAAAAGGGATATAAATTTCAGATTCAGCTTGTTACTTGCATGAAAAATAACCGAAATTGTGGTGTTAGCCTTTTCTAACAAAATTAATCAAAGGTGGAGATTTTCATATACCTATGATCAAACGCACGCGTACGAGATAATATTCTAGAAAATCTTGATCTGCTAAGTGAGAATGAACCCTTACATATTGACATCTTCAACAGAGGCATGTCAGTTGTTACCATTAACGCCCAACTGTGAATGTCGGAGTTTCTTCACGCGTTTTGTCAAAAATAAGAAAAAACTGTTTCAAAATTATTTGAACTGCTTCTACTTCGTACACGGTCCGTTTTTAATAACATGCTGTTTAAAGTAAATTTACATACGACAATTACACGTTGCGTTACTACCTCTGAAATATATCATTTAGGAATATCAATTTATATTTTCCCACTCATTAGTCCATAGCTACTAGTGTTGTCTTTACTAGGACAAAATTCGCAACTTGGTAAGGATATTTCTTTCGTCAAAAGCCTTGATCCATCCGCAAATTAAATATCTTCATCCACAAAATGTTGACTTGACTGTTTTTTAACCTTCTAGGTAAGGATGTAATTACCCTACCAGTGACGAATACTCGGTCAATTACAGATTCGGATGGAATTTCGTTTCTAATCCACAAACTTTTAGAAACCATCCAAGAAACGTTGAAACGTCTTGAGACATGTAATCCGGAAATAACGTAATTTAAAAGCTGAACCTGAATTTTTGGCTCCAATTTGAAAATTCTTGTGTATAACAAAAGAGAGAAATGTGTTCAAGTTTGAAAACGGCAAAAAAGAAACAAATTGAATCATTTGAATGTACTAAATAAATGGTCATTTATCAAACAGTTGTTCACGAAGTTAAAAGCTAATTCTAAGCGGATAAAAAATAACAAATTTCCGTGCATGATTAGTCCACCCAATGTTGAAGACTTTATGCCCTACACTAGCCCTGATGTAGCCAGCCGGTTCAGGATTTAAATTATGTGATTCTGGCAAACAGTTGGTCCAAGTGGTCACCAGCGACGTGTTGAACAGTTGTTTCGACCAAGTTATGTTTCACCAGCACCAAGTACACTGGAGAATCACACCCGGGCACTTATCCACTAGACCACGGGGTCAAGGTCACAGGAGATGCAGGTAAATATGTAAAACACAAACAAGGAAACTAATCCACATATCTCCCTACAGCCCTATTAATCTTCACCACATGGTCTAGTTGATGAATGCCTGGACTAAAATCAGCCGCTTATTCACGGGTCGAGTGATCGATTCTCGTGCGCGTGTGGTGCTGATGAGACCCAGCTAGCTCGAAGCAACTGGTGGTTTATGAGACCAACTGTTTGCAAACACCTTTTCTCAACCCCCCCCCCTGGAGCTGTGGTAGATACTTGTTCGTTTGCAGGCCAACCACAAAACGGCTGATCGACTTCGGCCCGTGAGCAAAAGAAAGTGCAACAGGCAAAGAAATTAATGTAATTCAAGTGACCCAAGTACCTCTAAAGCAAAAGGCCGCTTCAAGCACTGAGGAAGTAGTTCAGTTATCCAGACAATATTTGGATTAATTTGATGTATTACGCCTCTAAAACGTTTTGATTTTCACGTACTGAGCGCCATGCACGTCTGGTCGCAGCTTCAACACTTAAATGAACGTTGTAGGACAGTTTTTTAAACTAAGCTAACTTTTCACCTTTCTTTGGACTCAATAACAAAGTGTATTCGCACTTCATCGAACAGTTTGACTCCAGTTCATCAGGTTATGGTGCAAGATTGTAAACAACTGTGCGATAAACCTCACAGTGAGTTTTGCTAAGTACCGAAATGTAACTCTTCAGCTACAAATACTTATCAATATCGCATTGTTTACCTGGTCACATTAAGAATCCCATAAATTTTTCAACAGTGTTTATGGAATAGGTGGATTAACAGATAACATCCTATTATAATTACACCACAGCCGTCTGCTTGAAAAAGATGAAGTGTTTGAACAAGGGCGACATTACGCGTGGGGTTGCAGTAAGCACATGACGTTAATCAATCTCATTCTGGCTACCACCGTTTATAATTACTTATAAAGTGAACCGTCCCCATCAAATAAACTATGACAACACACGCTTGAACAATCACTGTTGCATAATTCTTGTTCTGCTGTAAGGCTTACGGTTTTTGTTAATTAAAGATAAACACTAGAGAAGTTGGTAGATTTACATGTGACAAATTTCACGGTCAACCAGAAGTTTTAACCTGCTCGATTCAAAAAGTAGCACTAAACTGAACGTTAATTTTTGTTAGGGGTCACTAACAGTGCACATCTTTGACACCAACCTGGATGTGAACTTCGATCCATTTTCTCATAAAGCAAATGCGCCACGGATCGTAATATAGGCACAACCGTATCACCATAGCTGAAATCCTAGCCACAGTCCCCTCCATTCAGACACTCAAGTTGTCATCTACTATCAGAATACGTAATTTTGCTTCAACGCTGTAAAAAACAGTTTTACTTCATTGAGTTCTACAGGCAACAAGCCTAGGTTACTTTTTTAGGGATGCACACACCGTTTATTAGCAAGTTGATAGGTGAGCTAACGGTGCATTCAAAATTACGAACATTGAGCTAAATCTCTTGATTTAGTAATTTACCTTTCCACTTTGAATTTAAATGAATATGTTGTTTCTAAAGCAGCTTAGCTGTAGTATTGACAAACTTTGCCAAAAACGAGAATGAACCGAGATGAAATGGAATAGAAGTTTAAGTGGCATTATTTTCAAAATAACAAACGTTGGCATCGAGTGCTTACCAACATTCTGTCCATTGATATGAATCTTCAAACAGATTCATCATCGTGAAGTGTCAAGTAGAATATATATAACTTTGAGTTTACCGTCTAAATTGTTCAAGATCGATTGTTATACTGTTATCGCCGGCAAATTTGACTCTACTGCAACTAATAAAATTTGATCGCCTGTTACTACGTTGCTATTTTTGGTAGCCAAGCCGACGATTTGAAGTCTCTACCACCACAGTACATGCCTTAGATGTCTAATAACTCATTTACGTAACATTCGGAATCTAGATGAGACCCAACTGTGAAAAATCCGGGCTTCGGCTGGATTCAAACCAGCAACAGAAACAACATATCTCAACGCGGCAAGCGCACTACCAGCTGAGCTATGAAGCCATACAGTTCAGCTGGTAGAGTGCTTCCCGCGTTGAGGCATAGTTTTTCTGTCGTTGGTTTGAATCCAGCCGAAGCCCGGACTTTTCACAGTTGAGTCTCATCCAAACTCATAAATCTGCCAAACTACTTATTATTAATGCATTCGGAATCGTTTATGGAGGTAAAAATTAGTTACAATCTGCACACCTTTGATTTAGCGGAGGATTTCGGATGACAAAATTCGATATGCTTCACAATCACCAGTGCGACATGACTGGTGCAAAATACGAAGCAGCAAGGCGTCGCCTAACCCCGGAAGAAATCGACGAAATTTGACCATGGCTGCTCAACGGGACCGTATCCTTCAACGTGACACAATACATCCGCAAGCACCTCGACAAGAAGAAAACGACAAAGAATGTTTGCAACCTCCGTGCACGCCTGTCCGCGAAAAGAAACACGGTTAGCTACCTAGGTCGTTTGAATGCCCAATTGAACACAACTGGTAAGTGCTATTTAAACGTGGATTCTGAAGACCGTTTAACATATTTCATGTTCATGAGTAAGAAACAGATAGAGTTTTGTCGGCGTTACCCCGAGGTCGTGGGTGTAGACGCCACTTACATGAGTTGTGAGAAGAGATACAGTTTGCTTGTTTTCTCCGTTCTAGATGCTAGTGAAGTCGGCCTGCCAGTCTGCTTTGGTTGACTTTCAAACAAAACTACGGTAGCCATTACAACGTTTTTCCGGCAATTCATCATATTCGTCGAACCAGTGGACACGAAGACGATGATCATGGACGATAGTGCGGCGATACAAGCAACAATAACCCAGGAGCTGCCGCACATCCATCAACTGCTGTGCCGCGTGCAAATTTTGCGTAACGTACGCAAGAGAACTTCACACTAGGCTCTCCACAAATGGTTCCAGATCGCTATGCTGACACGTAACCTCTGGAGGTACGCTGCAGCCTTAGCCATTATGCAGATTACGGACGCGTCGTTCTACAATGAGTACCTGATGCCCAGGCTCATTAGGAGATCTAAAAATTGGGTCATTTGCCGCAGCCCGAAGATCCCGACATTCGACAGGCAGGACAACAACTTCGTCGAAGCAACCCATAGTTCAATAAAGTGGCACAACTTGAACGCTCATATACGGATCTGGCAGGCAACTGAGCGCACAACTGCCATCTTTGACCACATTATCAACGACCGTCAGGCACCGCTCTTCTCTACCTACCGCTCACACCCGCTCATCAATAATCATGAAGATTACGTGTGGTTGAGTAGTCGTTTGATCTCAAAGGCCGTGCAGCTCAGGTCCGTATACGTTGCGAACGAAAGCGAGTTGACATTAACCGCTTTTCCGACGGGGATTACCGTGATGGACGACCACAACATCTACAACGTCAATCCAACTGCCTGAAATTGCGATCGTCCGTTTGCAGTGGAGCACCTATTACCATGCAGTCACTCCCTGCATGTGTATCAATCGTTCGGCGAAAATATGGAAAATTTTCCCCCTTGTTCCCAGATGGACCAAGAGTTTCAACAGAATTTTGGAAATCCCTGTGGCGAACTATGACGCGCCGAGGAAAACCTACGTCCGATCCTCCGTAGTGACAGTACTCGCTGAGCTGGTGATGATGGCGAAGATGCAACTGGGTGACACAACATTCAACCAACTGCTGGATGAATTACGGGAGTTTCTTTGCAACTGTGGCCGCAGCCGTCTTCCGCCGTACTTCATCCGGATAACTGATGCACCAACGGACACCTACGATGTATCCATTGTAACCCGCACCCGCAACCCCTGTGGATTTTGAGAATGTCGACTTGTTTCAGTGCCCTCAGGTGCCGAAACGTCAAAGAATTGACCCGGTGCAAAGTCTACTACAAGTGAACCACAACCGGGACCCAGTACAGTGCCAACAGGTATGTAAACAATGGAATCAAGTTCGGATATCTGCGGTGAGTAAGAGAAAAAGGAATCACCGGCTGAAGATCAAAGCATTGACAACTGGATCAAATGTCAATTTGGCCCCAATGGCATCACTGGGACTGTGTCTTCATGCCGTTCTTCGATCAAGGTCTGTACTGCACGCGATGCCAGCAATAGTTTGAGGCTAGCGTCAGCAGGTAAGCGTAAATAAGGTTGTCTTATTGGACAATGCGACTGGAGGAGAAACAAAGAGGTATGTTTTAAATGAAATTTGCTAATGAACTTAAATTTCAGATCCAATCTACGTTCCAATTGCTTACTATTCACTGCAATAGTCGAGTGATAATGTTTACACTATTTGCAACTATCAACCGCATAGACGCAATTCAACCAAGTTCACTGGTTCAGTCTATGTTCCAATTGTTTACTATTCACTGCAATAGTCGAGTAATAATGTTTTCACTATTTGCAACGTTCACGTTTAGGTAATTTCCAACTTAATTGGTTTCTCTAATTCGACTGAAATTCTGCTGATTTCGTCCGTTTTCATTGCCACGCTATTAGCTCACCTGAGCCGTATTATTCAGCGACATGTCGGTGCCACTTTGAGATATTCTCATCTTCCAATGTTTCTGATTGGTGTACCTGATTCTTCTGTGGTCACAAATTGTGCTACAGCTGTAGCACGGCTAGCCGTCACACCTTTCACTCGGGTCTTTCTATACGTTTGTGCCTTGATGTGTACCGAAGATTTCAACGTTTCTGATCGGTGTACATGGTCCCTTTGGGTACGCACACAACGTCATATGCTTTTTAATAGGAACCATGGATTATTGTACATGCATGTACAATAATCCTACGCCATGTTCCTGTTACTTGGGTTAGCCATTTAGGTCGCTTCGAATATATCATACATACGACTGTACACCATTTTGCAACAAACTACATACTGAAGAATAAAAAGCAACCCGAACTGCTTCGGTAATTTTAAAAAAAACACCCACGGTAACAGGTAGGTAAACCGTCAACGTACCAAAAATATTTGAAATGGCGTTTTTAAACAAATCTGTTTACGCGAATCAATTTGCAAACTGATTGAGTACCAACGAATAGAATTAAGATTTCATGAAAGATTAACAATAGTTTTCACAGAAATAAGAATCACGTTCGTTTTCAGTAGGCCGTCACAGATGTTTCATGGTACCATATGGAGCTACTATAGTTTCTACAGTTAATATTTATATTTTGCAATTCACTTTTGTACGTTTTTGTACATAGCGATTTGTTAACTTCATGTGTACATTTGTTTGAAACCGTCACCATTACTTTTTGAGGCAATTGTGTAGTTCGCCGGTATGGTGTTTCAAGGCCGAAACGAGTTGGAAACGGCCATTTAGGCGCGAAAAGATATTTGTCAAATTTTTCATGAACTATTAAAATGCGTATTACGGGACAAATATAAAGATTTCTTCGAGTATACTAGTGGTGTTGCAATGGGAAAAAACAGGTGTACCTAAAAATCGTTCATATTTGCACTTTTGTTGAAAAAAATGTGCCGCCATTTTTTTCGACAAAAGCATAATGTTGGCTTTCCTAATCGACTTGATGTTCTGAAACTGCTTCCATTGAAGTTTTCGTGATGGAATACACCTTTCCGTCTTGCAGAAACGCTCAATTTTGCGTGGTTTCGGAGATATAATAGAATTTGTAATTTTCAACCACGTTGTGTTCACAGCTCATTGTACACCAAATATCACAGTAATTCCTAATAAAACTATGTAGCTACGGTTATTGCTTAGTTACACATCGGAATTACATATTC
>JTDE01000131.1:43760-55866 GCA_014338405.1 Paragonimus skrjabini miyazakii
CCTGGTCTCTAGATTATGGATAATTTATCTAGCGGAAATTATGAACCACCTTGTATAACTGAACTGAAATCAAGGCGCCGTGTGTCCACGTGGCACAACCTACTCGACGGAAGGTGAGTCTAGCGTTATATACAATCCGTCCCTTTTCTGTAGCTTGAAATTTGGCTAAGTGAGGGAAGTGGCATTTATTTATGCAAATCTGATTAGGTAGTCATGCTAATGACGTGGAGCAACCTGACCTATCCGCCGACTGCTCAGATTAGCCTTCTTGGACTGTTGCTTTCGTGGAACATAATTGTGACGATGCACGGCATTACCTCCTTTGGGGAAATTGAACCAACTTATGGCCAAAACCGTAGTCTGTGCTGGTATCACGCGTAGTTTCTCTTGATCACTCTTAGGTTCATATATAACCTTCATTGTCCGGACAAAACTATTTTGTACCTCATTTCCCGCGGGCTGGGTAGTTTCCAAGAATGTCGAAGATTATGGCATTAGCTTACTAATTTGAAATGTCCCACAGAGTTTGGGGCTCGCATTTATCGTCAGTATGTTTTGTTAGAGGTCATGGTTGTATTATACACTGACGGTCCTGTAAATATTACTCTTCGAAACCAATTGGCTAAAAGATTGGATGTTTCATATGTCTCAAACGGAGACTCCGGGAGAACAGCAACGCGGACATTCAGTAAGCTCTTGCATTTATTGTGCAAGACAGTGGTAACATGAACCTGTGTAAAGCTCTGTGAAAAGTGCAGTTGATCCGCCTTTTCTGTAACACTGGTTATCAAATTTTCAGCGAGCAGTTTACGTTTTTTCTATTGACTACTTCGTACATCGACGCCTCCTGAGGTGCAACAAATAACAACACGAAGACCCAACTACACTTTACGTTAAATTTTCATGGAATCAGGTTTTGACTTCCTTTAATTATGAAACTGTTCTAGAAATGGAACACACCTTACGCGTCCGTAGAATTCTGTATTTCGTCCAACGAAGATGGTTCAGTTTTCAACGACGATTTTGTTGTGTTCAGAACTCATTAAATATCTTGTTCCCAAATCACAGCTTAATGACTTATCCATGGGCTTAAATTTCGAAATACCCTCAGGGAATGTGAACAAGCCACACACACAAGTGCAGCCCAAAAATTCGTGCAACCTGATGAGATGTCTATCTCTTACGTCTCTCGATACTCTCAGTTGGTTTAGCGTCAAGATGGTTGACATTGATCACGCATTTTTACCGTCGTCATTACGCCAACAGTGTTGTCTGACACGAACACCGTGGGGCTGCGGGAAGTGGGGACTGAACGTATTAGGTGATCCTCCAACAGCGAACAATCATCTACCGATCAGAGGCATACGGTGCGGTCGCAGTGGATGCGCCCTTTTCCGAAACGATCTCGTCACCGTTTTGTTCATAGTATGCTTTGAGACAGACGATGGAGGGGTTCGAGTCGTCGTGTAGTCAGTGACTGAAAGTTACCGCGTTGATGATTGTCTGAAAACATCGCCAGGATGTAAGAAAGCCTCACTTTTGGTGAATGGAGTTTGTGGGATGTTGACAATGACAAGTTTCGGCCTTAGAAAATGGACATCAGACAGCTGCGAGGTGCCGAGTGGAATTCACGAATCTGGAACACCCGACAAATGGCGAGACGTAAAATTGGAAGACAAACCAGAGAGAAACGGTCAAGATAAACGTTAGAAAAGTTTTTAGGTTAGAGGGCGGTTAGTATGCGCACCTGCCTCTTCGAAAGTGCGGTATGTGAATCATGGAAGACGCTTGTGTTCCAACGCGTTTTCGAAAACATGAGATGCGTGAGTTAGTTAATCATGGAGAATAGCTTTCATCAAGTACTTTCCCGGCGATCAGTGCGTTAGCCTCCGCCCACGCAAACTTCGTTCCTATTATGTTGGTCATCAGAATTACATACATTTCGGTAAGCGCAAGAACCAGAGCGCCCCAGTGTTTTACCATCGTCAGGAGTCGCAACGAGGGCGGTATACCGGCTACCCTATTCTCGATAGGAACTTCTCTGAAGCTGCGATGTGCTGGTGTTTACATTCGTCGACCAGACGCTGTTGTTCCCATTATTCTCATCGCCACTGCCGGGACTTGAACCACGGACTGATGAGCTCTAATGAGAGCGAAACTCGAGTCTAGT
Source organism: Paragonimus skrjabini miyazakii (assembly GCA_014338405.1). Taxonomy (NCBI): domain Eukaryota; kingdom Metazoa; phylum Platyhelminthes; class Trematoda; order Plagiorchiida; family Troglotrematidae; genus Paragonimus; species Paragonimus skrjabini miyazakii. The sequence continues at coordinate 45,931 of JTDE01000131.1, forward strand.
GCTTCTTTTCGAAGGGGGCCGACTGGAAAATCTATGAGAATGCGACAGCTGCGATCAATTGTGGGTGATGTTCAATCTATATGAAAATCAAAATCCCCTACTACTCATCAGTTCCCATTATTCCTCGACCCTGGTCGCTTTACACACCTGTTTGGACGTGTGTTGTGCACTGTTGACTTCTCTCATGCGTCCTTCCCATGTCCCCGAGTGACTAATCGCTTGGCGTTGTCATTCCCGCACCCAAAATGCCAGTCTACGAATCACTTCCCATGGTTACTGCTTTTTACCAGCGTACTCACAAACCCATCGTTGTCTGTCACCTGCTCTCTCTCTTACCCCTGTGAACACGGTTTTCACATTGGCCACTGTGACATTGTCATCAGCCAATCGATTTGTCCGATGTATAGGTATTATTTTGCACGTCGGACTGTTTTGATCGCATTTTGTCGGCTCGTCTTTGTCTGTTAGTTGCCTGAGTTTGCGTTTGCCGTTGCATATTTGGACCCTATATAGACCCGTGCCGCTAATTGTTGTACTCTATCCAGTGAACGCAAACACTTTAAGTCCTGTACGCCTTTCCGAAAATGTTGAGCAGCGCACATGTGCAGCGAATAGATTTACTCATGATATTCGTTGTCCTTGTTTATAGGTGTGTTGCTCAACGTCCGTCAGACAATAAGTAAGAATAAGCCAAAATTATCAGTCAAATAAACGTTTCGTTTAACCGGAAACTATCTTTTGTTCGACCTACTGAGGGAACTAACCACTGGGATCAGAAACTATTTAATATTCATTCAAACAGTGGAGTGTGTTTGATCTAACGAACTAAAAAGTAGGGCTTGGACTATTTTACAATATTCAATTACAAGCTTAATATAACTCATCAGGTGACCGTTTAATTGCATATTTTCACAAATCAACCTAATAGAAAAGACCGTAAGAGTACAGGCGGAACGAATATCGAGTTTGCCGAAGGCAAATGGTAAACCGATACTGCAACTTTATGTGCAGAATGACAATTATTGATTCCAGTTTGTTTTGTTTACCCAGACTGTGAAATGTTACATTCTCTCGTATGTGGAACTTTCCGCTTCCCGTCAAGTAGTTAACATGAGGAAATTAACTGTACATTGCGCGACGCACTTTTATCCGTGCACGATACAGTGTAACACGTGTTCGGGCTATTGCTATACTTTCTACGCATAGTCGATTTATTCTCCAGCCATTTTGTTGGAAGTTTCTGTTTCATTCGAGTTGTGTCAGTCCTAGCTTATAGCGACTTGGGTACACGTCTGCGCCGACGAGACCTACGCCTAACTTCGATGCTAAAATGCCTTTATCTGGTTCTGGACGGCCTCAGAGTTTTCATTTCTGGTGTAAACCAATAACCTACCTGACTGCGAACACCCACTTAGCTGACATGTTAAAAATTCCATAAACCTGACATGCATCCATTGGCTTTTTGTGCGCGTGCACGTTATTTCTTCTGTTTTATCTTCTTTTCAGTGCCGATCGATCCAAATTGCACTCACCCCCGGTCTTTTTATATCAGCTTGATGTGTGACACGCGCCTCATACCGTTCTAGTTATTTGGGTCCGGTATACTTGCTTCTTCCGCGGACGGTATGATAATATTACTTGTGATGGTTTGGTTACCGATAACCGGACTTAGGGAATTGTGGTCGAATGTGCTTTACAGCATTGTGTTTGGTAAACGTTATTCACAGATACAATTTTGAGCTTGATTAATATGGTAAAGTCTGATCTGCATGCTTGTGGTGAGTGTCTCTTCTGTGTGTTGGCAGTAAGAATCTGTTGTTCAAGTGTTTGCTGTCGCTTGTATGAGAAGGTACCAACGTTTCGAACGAATGTCCTGATCGCATGTTTTGGACGCGGATCGGTACGACAAGACGAATACACCAGTCTGCCTATAGAGCATGCATTCGCTTGAACCTTCGACCCAACGGCCGCCAAAAACAACAGTATACAAGGTAACCCGATTTGTGTTGAAACAGGCCGTGCGTCAGTAATCTTTAACCGTAAATAACTACTAGATACGTCTGGCAGCTAGTCAACAGACCTTTAAGGATGTTTGGGGTATGGTGGACCTAATCCTAATCCTAGGTACTTGTGACGCGTTTGCCACTTTCCGTAGTTTTCACGTGTCAAATGCGTAAGATGTGTGTTACCGTCAGAACGGGAATCTGATGTCAGATTTGATGCATCTTATTTCATTCATGAGATCATGTTCATTTTAATAATCGTTCCTGCCTTCATATGACACTCAAGGTTACACTACTCGTAACACTTTTAAAGCTCTGTTGAACAGTTACCCGGCATACCTGTTAATTGCCATTTCTATTCTTTGACTATTGACGCACGACCTGCCTCAGCCTAACTCACATAACCTTGAATACTAACTATTTTTGTTTTCTTCTAAAGAATTTCTGATGCTTCATATTTCCCGCCTTTCATCGTTTGTAGTTCATTGTCCTTGCGAACTGACGTTACTGCCCTAGCTTAGCTGTCTAAATTGGATTATTCAATTCGATAGTTGAAATGTGGATGTAAATCGAGGTTGTCCCGAACGCTTCCATGCAGCTTTGAAATTCTTTACGATAATTGACATTCAGCTTACGCTGAGTAGGGTACAGTTTAGGCATGCGACAGAGTTATTTAATCTAGATCCAGATGAGCTTTCAGGTTGCTAGCTATTGGTTGCCGTGCACATTCCAAACTGACTACCGAGATCGTCAACATAGAAACCCGTTGGAGAAAGATCGGAAGCCTGTACTTTCGGTTAATTTGTTTTCTTCTTCAGAATTTGTCGGAAGTTTATTGCTTTCTCCCTTTCGGTTTCACACGTTGACAGTGACGTTCTCTGTCCTGACTTGGATGGTCTTACACGGTAATATTTATTTTCAGCTCGGTGTACTCCAGAATGCTGCTACCAAATTAGGGTTTAATTTTCAACATTGGTTACGCAACCATTATGCTGGTAGCCACGCGTCTGATGTAACCATTCATACCCTGCATGTATACTTTCAGTGGCTGTAACGGGTGATGAAAATGTACTTTCCTGGGGTTTTGGTATTGTTAACCAATCGAAAATCCGGTTCATTTTCCACCCACTGTCGTTTAGCCGGTTGATGATAATTACAACGGAGTAATTGCTTTTTTTTTCCTGCGTATGTACGCTGCCTGACCTAATTGACAATGTGTAAGCATTCCGGCTCGGGACGCTACTGAACGGATGTCATGTGCAGTATTTATGTGAGAGTCGTTTTTTGTCGCTTGCTGTTTGCCAATTTTGTACAAACATACAGACCTTAGCAGGACACTAGAGTGCATTCGATTGTGAGTTGCCGTTGACTTGTGCGTTCGTTTTCCGTCATGCAGACAGTAGACGGTTATTCTAGTGAAATTTTTTCTCCCTCCTACTATAGGCACATGCCGTTCGGCTAATTTGGATTAGCTTATTTGTGTACTAAAGGGGTCTAGTGAGGTCCGTGGTCTAGTCTCACTGGACGCGAAAGTGCTTACCGTTCCTGATTAAAATTTGTCCATATATTCTGTGGTTTTATGGACGGTTACAAATTTGCCAAACTCATTTTGCGATTGCTGCATTCTATTAAATAGTGTTGAAATGTACGAGTAATTGGAGGCATGTACTGTTTTGTCTATTCGTTAACCTGAATCTAATGGGATCGTTCCGGAAATTGCTGTTTGCCTGTCGTAACTCGACAACCTGTTCATATTTGGTCGGTGAGTTCGTACGCGGTTCTTTTGTAGTGTTTATGCCAACTGAGATAAATGCAGCAATTACGACTGAAGCTGAAAATCGACTATACCTTAATAAAAATTGCAACCGGATACTTTCATGCATTTTCGCATTAGGCTAGGTCAGTGCATCGGTACGTTTGCTGGCTCAATACCCAACATTTGCAGACCATCGCCAAATGGAGCCGCAATCTCTAAAACGTGATTGTTTATGATGGGTGTTTGTCGAGCCGATTGGTTGTCGAGTTGACTAAAGCTGCTCATTGCAGAGATGATGGCCGTCATGACATGTTTCATATGAGTTCAGGTAGGTTACTCAATGTGTCTTACTCGTCACGGGTTTTACAGTGTGGATCAATGGAGTCTCACCAATTATCCGCCGAATACTATCCGCGTGTTCTTCCAACCACGTTCCATCTGCACTAGTTTGTGAGATGTACATGCACAGACTCACGTTTTGACCCAATCATATCCCCTGCTGTGAATTGCTTGGAAATGGGCTTCTTGTGTCTGCAAAACCGTATGTGACTTTTATTGTCTCCCGTTGCTTGTATGTCATTGTGGCTTCCGGAGTTTTTGCATTAAGAATTCTAATCGGCCTGATCCTCGATTGTCTTACAATGCTCTCATGTTTTGACGTACCAAACTAAGTTCACAGCGACTCGGCTTACCACATTTGTCAACACGCTGTCATCACGATCGAGCTTACACATCTGTCTGGCGCGTGTAACGTGTGCGTTCCACTGATAATCGTTTTAAAATGTCTTTCCCATACTAAGCTGTTCTATAAGAAACTGCCCTGTTAAAAGTGCTGGTTCAGGCATTCTCTTGACTGTTATGAAAGCTTTCATTTCCTCTTCACTCCTCTTCTGTATTTCCTTTTTCACGTTATTCCACTACTTTTCGTTTAACGCAACGAACCGATACCTCTTTAATCGTTCTCAGTTTTCAACATTGGATTACCGGTCGTTATTTCTGTTGTTCTCCGAGCGAATTTCCTTGTATCGCAGCCCGTTAGCCCGCCGCGTTTTCAAGCAGGGATGTCCGTCATGAGTCGTCTGGCGGGCTGACCCACCGTTTCATTAGTGAGTTATCGGTAGACATCATACCAGCTGAAAAACTCAGACAACGGACTGAAGCTTTGTTTCACGGAGATCAACAACTGCATGTAGACTTGTTGTCGAATTGCGGATACACATCAGGGCAATATCACTCACTCTACTGTCACAGTAGTAGAAGCGAAGTTTATGCATGTCCAATATAATATTAGGGTTTTAAATTACCGCCGTTATGAAACTTCTTTTCCTTTCTATATACTTTCACACTTTGTTAACTCCTATCATTTGTGTGTATCCTCGTTCATTATTAAGATTTTAACTTTGGGCCTCGTATCTGGCACAATAATCGTGTTTTTTGACCGTGGAAGCCTATTTGTCTGTCGTCTCGCCTTGATCACTATAGCCAATAGCGGAAGGATGAGTTCTCCGATTATCGGTTTTGTCACTTTCTGTGTTCTCGGTTTCAAGTTGATGTGTTATCCATCTTCTCATTGTGGATAATGAGTACTTGGGCATATCAGATACTTTGACACTATAGGTACTCGTAAAATTGCGTATTATTAGTTCAAACTGTCGCACCTCCGCGTTTGTGCTGAACAAACGCAGCGCCGCTCACCACTTCACTGTTAACACAGTTTCTTTTGTCATTCTGTCACTGAGGAGACTGTGCGTAGATTTCTTTCGGGTACTACTACTGCTATCGTGAGATAACAACAACCCAACTCCGATAGTGAGTTAGTATTCTAATCACACAACTGACCTCGTGAGCCATTGGCTCACGTGCCGTGCTTAATCACGGTGATTTGATTGCCTACTCACAAAAGTACATATTATCCACCCCTTCGCACAGTTTAGTTGTAGCCAGGTGAAATTGTTGTGCATATTTATCAGGAAAGGTAATTTTTTGTTAGGTGCTTATTCGACTGACCTGCTTATCGCCCTCTACTGTTGACTTTATTGCGTGCCTCATGATTGAATTCTCTTTTTAAGTTGTTCAGAGAAGTTAGTGGCACAGCGACGCTGAAGAATGTGTTTTATTTCCGACGTTTCGATTACCGCGGTTCGAGGTGCTTTTTCTATTGAGTACTTGCACGAACGAGATGTACTAGTCGAAAATTAATTCTTATATTCGTGGTCCGTTGTCGTTAGGGTTTCGGGTAAACTTGACCCGAAGAACACGATTCGGAGTCACACTTCAAGTGTATTAAACGACTCCTGATATATGCGTCTTTTTGGGATTCATATATATCTTCGCTTGTTTTGTTTGGTGTGTGTTTTGTTTGGTTCTTACTATTCGGAGTACGGGACTAATTGTATGGGCTTTCAATTCACGTTACTCGTTAAGGATTATTCATTAAAGTTTATTACGTTCGTGTTCATTAAAGCGTGACCTATAGCAGCTGTCTCTCGATCAGCCTTTTGGTGAGTATTTCAAATATATTTTGGTTTGCGTTAAACATCGCTCATATTTGGTCGCTGTCTTTGCATTCAAGTAGATATTTTAGCCAGCCCTTTTGAAAAGAGCCGCTGGATAATGGCATCCATGTTGTTGAGGCTCATCGGTAATGCATATTTTCGCCGCAGCCTGAATTTATCCTTATGTTCAAGTCCTTATGAGACAACACTATACCATTGGTTTCCCACTAGGTTCAACCAAATTGTCGCATCTAACTACGCGCCCTCGTTTATCAGCTAGTGCTTAACCTCCCTCACTGTCCTCTGTTTGTGTCTAGAGTCATTCGTGGAATTGACTAGAATAACCCGTCTGATATGTTTGCTGCCTTCGTGGGGGGTTCTTGCCTCATGACTGCGATATTTCCCAAAATGTTTTCGCCGGGTCTTTCGCGTATATTTAAATCAGATCCAACTCACAACTCGTCACAACCTTATTAATACAAACTAGATCGTCAACGAAGTCTACTTTTTTCTTGAACGAACACCTAGTTAAAACAAAGCGTTCTCTATCTGTTCCAGATTCTACTGGGTGATATTGCTGGACAAGTTAAGGATAACTAAATTCAAGGTCGCCCACAGGTTTCATTACATCGTTTTGGTCGTGTCGCAAGTTCGATAGTCTGATTTTACCGACCCCATACATTGGTCTTCTATGTCACGTGGCTACCAACACCGTTTGATTTACGAACGGAACTAACTCAAACTTTGCTCTGTTGTTATTTCCCTTTGATACAGATTGGTGTATTCATTTATTACGGGCTGCTCCATGCGTGGGATACGGATCCGTATAACGATGTAAGCGCCACTTCTGGGGTTCCAATCAACAGTCCGCTGATCTACGACCCAAGAAAGCGGCACGAGGCTTGGCGATTTCTGACCTATATGTTTATTCACAATGGATATATTCATCTGGCCTTCAATTGCCTACTCCAGTTGGTGCTGGGTACGCTACTCGAATTGGTACACAAATTTTGGCGCTGTGGATTAGTCTATCTTTTCGGCGTGATTGCGGGTAAGCTTCTTCAACACGATTCTTCCGCTCGACAACCTCGTCTCGTGATTAGCCTTATGGTTGACACTATGAGTGCCAGTCTTCTAGATGGATGTCACAACTACCTACTATCCATACTATGTTTGTTTCAATGTTGGAATGTGCGCAATTAAATGGAAACGACGCCGACCACCCGGTTCAGAGTTCGGACGCGTTCGAACCTATCTTATCTCATATGCTGCTGCTGTTGCTTGGCAATCTAGCGGTCTGTGGTTCATAAACGACGAACAATCAAGCTACAACAAGCGGTGGTGGGGTTTCTGCTCATTGCTTAGCGATCCGCTCTTCTTGTGGATCACGACCAGCTTACTAAGGTCATGTTTTCCTGTCTCCGAAATTCGTACTACTTTTGTCAAGTAACACACGTCAATTAGTTGTTCCGTTGGTCCTTATGCATATTAATGACCAGCGAGTAGCTGTTATATCTTCAATCCTTTGAATCATCCACATCACAGATGTGTGTGAGGGTTGTGGATATGTCCACCAATGTGTTACACTTTGAACAAAATAATTACAACACATACACTAGCGGACACTGGTGTATGCACGTGTCCTGAATAGTTGCTAATGCTGAAAGTGTAAATATAACAAATTGGTGAGCCTAGAATATTGTAAACGGAACAATAATCTGTACAGGGTAAGTCCAAAACAGCCTAAGGTTCACGGTTTTCCGCTTTACGAACCGGTATTTTGCGACGTTCTCAGCTAACATCAAGAACAGTCGTTTGTAAAAACTCCATCTTTGAAGGTTGAGGCCAATCATGTGTGCTTAAAAAGATGCACCGTCCAGTTGACGTAGCTGAGGTTTTCTCGATTTACTACGACTACTTCGTCGAGCATACGCATTTTCACAACACAGTTCCCGAAGTTTGTTGAGACGGTCACGACAAATTGGTCCAAATTTGTTTTTTGGGGATTCTAAAAAATCATACCTCTTGTTTACATTGTATTTTCCTGTTATGGTTTTGGTCGAGCTCTACTTCTTATCGACTGTGTTTATATCATGGTCTCAACCTGACGCCCGCACTGCTCTTAGACTTGTGTACTATAATATTATCATATCCCTATCGTATTGTGGGCATCGAGTTGAAACATTCCATTTTATTGCTTATCTATAACCGACGAACCACCACGCAATTTCATTGTTCCTCTTCCAATTATTTTGTTCGAATTATTGAAATGATATAACTTTTGACGACGTTTTGCCGGGCAGATATGGCAAATGGAGTAACGTCACATTACAACTTGCTTACTTTTGTTCTCATCCCAGTCATGTTTGAACGCATATGTTTATTACTGTGAACCGTCGGTGACACATCGGTAGTACAAGGAGCACATGATACCAATATGTGCACAGTATTCGACACATTCAATCGCGCCCACCAGTCAGTTAAGTTTACCTTTGAGGAGGAGACTGAAAACGAGATATCTTTACTAGATGTTCGTTTACACCGACAAATAGACGGAACTATTTAACGCAGAATTCATCGCAAGAATACATAGACAGGTTAGTACACAAACTTTCACAGTTTTGTATCCCTAAAACGGAAGAGAAATCTAGTGCGCTGCCTGACTGATAGAGCATATAAAATTTGTTCAGCGGATACGTTAGAAAGTGAACTTGAATTCATAAAGAACGTACTTCATGATAACGGCTACTTAGAACGATTTATCGCCAGAACTGTGATCAGAATACCACCTAAACTGAAGTGCATGATGTATGAAAAAAGCCTGTTTATTCAAGTTCCGTTCAAAGGTGACAATGCCACAGAATGGCTGACAAATAGGCTAAACCAAACAGTTAGCTGGACCAATGCTACAGTTCAACTCCGTATCGAGTTCTCCACATCCTCAATTCTCAGGTTTTATAACAAAGATAGATTGACAGTTCAGATCTCATCTATGCGTATCTATTCATTCACTTGTTGCTGTCGAGCCGGTTGTGTTGGCCGAATGTCAAGACAGCTTTTGAAACCAATCCGAGGACACCATCCACGGTGGCTGGGGCACGGGAAATCACGATCAGCCAACAGTGCTATCCTCGCTCATGTGGTTGAAAGCTGGCACCAGGTGAAAACTGTTCAAGTCTTCAAAGTGATATATCGCGTGTCAGGCAACCCACCAAAAGCTGTCCGAATTAGAGCACTTTGTACTGTTGAGGCTGTTGGGATCAGGCTGCTTGATCCGGTGTCGTCATCAAAAACGGTTTGTTCAAACGTTGCACTTACTGTGTCCACAAGTCCACTAGATCGACGACCAACCTGCGCGGTCAAACCAATGGACGAGTGTGACGCAATAGACCAATCAAGTTAAGGTCAATTGATTGACCAGTGACCTAGTTTCTGTGCGATAAGTCCGACCACTACCTCGACCCATCTCAGTTAACACCTTATATACTTGTACCAACCTAAAGATGGTTTTTCGAGAACATATGTTTGCCTATACGTCTTCACTCTCAATGCATCATTGCTTACTGTCCTGAGGTATGTTTGCGAACGGTTGGTCCCAGTGACCACCAGGGAAGTGGTGGACAGCTGTTTCGACCTAGTTAGGTCTCATCAGCACCACACACGCCAGAGGATCGAACCCACG
>JTDE01000131.1:55966-71577 GCA_014338405.1 Paragonimus skrjabini miyazakii
GTTGTAGTCCAAGCACTTATCCACTAGACCACTGGGTCACGGTCACCGGGGTTGCAGGAAGGTATGTGTATTAGTTGCCTTAGCCGTTGCGCTTCCTCTTGCTCATAGGCTGAAGTCGATCAGCCGTTTTGTGGTTGGCCTGCAAACCAGCAAGCATCCACCACAGCCCCAGAATGGGTTGAGAAAGAGTTTGCAAACGGTTGGTCCCAGTAACTACCAGCGAAGTGGTGGACAGCTGTTTCGACCTAGTTGGGTCGCACATTTGCGACTGATTAATTTGTGAAACAATTTCATTTCATAATCTGGGTTTGTCAGATTATCTCACTTAGCTGCCTTGAATAACTGCGTTTGTCAGCCTAATCACATTAACGTAAAAGGAAAATCATGGAATACTAACTACTTGGGAAATTTAGAAGAGACCCATTTGCCAAAATCCTAGACTTCGGCTGGATTTGAATTAGCGAAAGAAACAGCCTGCCCATACTCAGCAAGTGCTCTACCAACTGAACTACGAAGCCATGCCGGACGTTCAGAAATCTCACATTTGGACACATTTACCCAACCAACCCACTGTGTCATGTAGAATCCACCAAATAATCCAGAAGGTTGACGGTCCAATCAGAATTTCTCAATCAGGTCACACTGGAATCCACTAACGCCACTAAAGAATTATATTACTGTCAAGTAGTTTAGCAGATTTTGTGACTATACCAGTGATACTGTTTCATTACTCATCGGTGGCATTCGTCGAATCCCGCATCAATTGGTCGGAAACCCCTGCTTGGACAATCCATCTCCTGCGAAAGGCGCAGTTCGCTGTTGCTGATTGCGATAACCGATGACATGCAGCGTAACGTATACATGGGCACACGAATTTCAACCGACCTGCCATCGTATTTTGTCTATCACATTTAGTCTGGTTGTTTTACAGTGACACACCGGCTCAGATAGCATGTATGGTAAATGAAATTAATAAGACTGACAAAGGCTCTCCAGTGTTTGAGATTACACACAGTACAACGCTGTTAAACTCGGGTTTGACAACCAGCGTGCTATTCATCAGACACATTGGCTACCTAAGTATCCACCACACATTTTCGGAAACATTTTTGAAGTAGGCGCTGACTGGACAATATTTTTGCTTGTAGAGGACATCTACACACATAACATCCGGTGTTGTTATTCTCGTCGACAGTCTGGAAACATAAATTCAGACAGAAATGTTCATGGATGTGTCGGCCACTTCCGTTGACCTTTTGTTCAGAGTGAAGTTGGATATCTGCATTTCTGTTGCAGTGGGAGTGGAACTGTTTTATCGAAGTGCCAGAATGGCAAATCACTCGTCTCGTTACCGACAATATGTGAGATGTTATCTTCAAACTTACAGGGATTTGTAAAAATGAACATTTTACGCGTGTCCGAACAGCCTTCAGGTTTTTGAGTTCCTAAGGGACCTGTACAATGTAAAATTCGTGCAAGAATTCTCAGAAGTTTGGTTTTTTAAAAATAAAATGGAGCACTTCATCGATTAAAACGACCAACCAAGTGACAGCTTGTTAGATTTCCAAGTTACTTTAAAGTGTTTTATAGACAAACATTAAGAAATGGGTTAGTTCATTGATTTCTTCTTATAACAAACGCGACGCTCCTTGCAACGCCTGGACAACTGTCTCGAGTATTTATCACCTCTAGTGGTTTTCCGATCTCCCTCAACTTGTTCATTTTTGTCGTGGACGGATTTCTAACGTTCTGTGGAATCAAATTGGCTTGATGTTTCATTTCCTCCTACCACAAAGGTCGGTCGACGTGGACCATGCGGATGGTATTATTTTGCTCAACTCCTCTATAGAGAGCATGCAGACCATGCTTCACAAAGTGAATAACCAGATTGGTTTATAGGAAACTGGCTTCGCATTGCAGTGCTGCTTCAAGGCGGGGGGGGAGAGTCCCAATCCTAGACTTGAGCTTATGAATAGTTTTACACATTCAGGTAACACAACCTTATCAGCTAGTAATATTGCCGGTAATGTTGCAAAGTTATGAAAGGCGTGTTATTTTTGTCAAACTGGGTCATCAGTGGCATCGAAAGGAAGTCCGGTTATCGTTGAAAAGAAAGGCACATAATGTTTGCGTGCGTTCTGTTTTCCCCTGCGGTTCAAAAATCTCTCCTGTTCGCGAGGAGACTTGCATCGTTTGACCGTCGTTGTCTGTGCCAGTTAGCACAATTCAAGTGGGCTGATCGCATGAACAGTACAGTCGTTCGGCAGCGCATATTTCAGACCGCCCGGAATACGCGATCAGCTGGTCAACTACTCAGGTTGTACAGCCTGCGGTGGTTGGATCACATACTCCGCATGCCATCTGAACGTCTGCTGGACCGTGAGTTGTGTATTAAGACCACCGCGTGGTGGTCAAGAAACGACGGGGTGATAAAATATGAAGGCCCGGACTGTTCCATCACGTAAAGTGCCCGGTTGGAATCCTCGTGATCGCCCAAACCGATGACTATAAACGTTATCAGATGTGGCAGTGCACAGCAGTAAATGGCATGCCTATATTCATACCATTTCTAGTTCTTTCGGTTAGCTTCGTTTCATCAATTTTTATCCTGTTTTAGTAGATAATTCTAGGTTGGTGCATGTCATTGTTGCGGTGTGTGGCGCCTCGAAGAACAGTACCTTCTGATCGGGCTCATGACCGTCATGAACGAAATAGATGAACTATTATAAAATGGAAGGGGAATTGTTTTCTGACTTGTTTACGACGCCTTTGCTTGCAGTTTTTAATCCGTTCGAGGTTATTTACTTTACCTCTGGTCTAACTGTTGTTCAGTGCACAAAGTTGACCTCTCAGCGAGCTGGCTTCCCACGTCTGTGCAGTGCAAAACAGATTTACGACCTACTATCTATGTTGGTTTTGTGTATAATTGACTCCTAAACCACAAGCAGGGCTCAGTGAACATTCACTTCCTTCTCCTATTCCCATATTTGCCTTTGCACCCATGTATGAACCGAATGCAGTAAATTGTTCTCATCGACCGCCGTCAACCACCACTATGCATATGTGTTGTGGAAATCAGTTATTTTCTTTATTTTTGCCTGTTTCTTTGTTTAAAATCGTTCGTTACCCCTTTCTCGTTTCTGTTTTTTTTTTCCAGGCTCGTTGGCGCATTCTGTTAGTGATCCGTTCGTTCTACTCGCCGGCGCGAGCGGAGGCTGTTACGCACTGATAGGCGCGCACTTGGCCAGTATAATTATGGTACGTGTATGATGAGGGCTGTGATGTGTAAATGGTCACTCATTCGTTCAGTTTCCCAGCTGTTTGGAGTCAGTGGTGTATAAAAGATTCACGTACAACATTCAGCATCTCCATTTTTAGTAGGTAACATAATGAACGCATTTCAGATGTGATCTGAACAAAGATAGCGACCGATCGGTTTTCAGTTTGTTTGTTACACTTTTGAAGCTGAAAAGTAAACGTACACTGTAAAGAGGTGTTCAAAAAACAATGCAGTAATCAACCATTTTTTTTATAGGGGTTGCTGTTATCTTCTGATTTCTGAAGAGACATTCAGCAGGCCACTATTGCCATTAAAAAGCTTATTTAAGAGCATCCTAATCAATACTTTTCCATTCTGATATGACAGTTGAGGGTCCAGTTTATTTTGTGTTTGTGAAAAAGCGCCATTTGCCCCGTCTGTCCTTTCTACATATAAAAATTTTGAACTGACTATAAATAACTAATCAGTTGTTTCCCTAGTCATACCGTAAATGGTGAATCTAGTATTCCTATCATAATATCCTACTGAATATCATCTCTGCCACTGAAGTCATAGTAACGGTAACTCGACACGGCAAGAGTGAGCTCTTGTCTTAAAACTGTGCTTACATACCTATGTGCGTGTGTGCGTTGCAAAATTGTTCGTCTGATCTATCACTTCTGTATGGGGTTGTTTATCTTTAATTAAAAGAGAGTCGAACCAACCGTACTCTTGTAATGTAAAAGTGGATGTGAATCAATTATAAACGGTATTTTGACCCATAATTCCTAATGGTTGCTTAAACATATTTCCCACTTCTTATAAACAATGTACTAGATTCACCGTGCATGTTGTTCACTTATTCCGTCATTCTTCTATGATGAAAGTGTACATTCTGGTGTAATGTTCTTGTGACAATTCTCCATGTATTCTGTGTTCGGACCTTAGGATATCCACTTCAGACATTTGACTTCTGTCTATGAACTGCGCCATCCAAAAAACTGAACCACGTGTCGAGACTCTATCTTGTTAAAAAATAAAGCCTTCATAGTGCATCCCTACAGCAAAGAGGAAAATCTGTACCTGCGGTGTGTGGATGTAAGAAACGTATGTTTGCATTCCATCCACTGTTATCACCCCTGTTGTTCCTTCAGGGGACAATCCACAAACCAGAGCGACTCGTTGTTACATTTCAGGGGAGTGAGATATTTTTGTCCTTTTTGTAAATGGCGTCGGTAAGACGACGAGTTATCAGGACCTTCCGAATTGGGAACAACACCGTTTCTTCGATAAGTTAGATACGTCACATCATTGAACAGCTATTGTGCACGCTTGACTTTTCAGTGTCCCCTTCTGTAGAAAACCGCTTAATAATGTCAAGGAAGCAGGACAAACGAGTCGTGTTCTGCCCTGTTTAGACAAAGTTTTCTGCCTTTCAGATCGTTTGACTGTGTGCTATAAAGTGGGATTCACCAAGCATGTTTTGGTGACCCCTTAACATTTGTCCAAACGCCCGACTATATCACTAACATTCTTTTTTTTTACATCATTATTAACCAATCTCTTCCCTTTCTGTCGCTGCAAGAATTGCATTCCACATGACAGTTGAATTTACAAGTTTGTTTTCTGTCATTTATCTTAGACCTTGATCGACTGTCAAGTCCTATCCATCCCGGTCCACGGTTTATAAACTGCACTAAACATAAATCGCCATCGCAGGATAAAATGACAGAGCCGAAGGTTTTTTAGGAACAGTTTGCGCGTCGGTAGCGCTGAACGACTGTACGACCATCTGTCTCCCGTTTATACCTTCTCTTATTACAACTCCTTCAAGCTTATTTCATTTATGAGTACATATATCAAACGTTTCTTGCGTTTGCATATTTATGCAAAAACAGAATTCGTAAATCGAACATTCCTCAAAATAATGAAACTAACTAATGACCGTGTAATTATTTCATGCACTGTATGTCTGTGCCTTGTGGTTCTCGACTAAGGCGTACAACATTCACTATTTACGGATCCGGTTGAGTTTTCAGTTTTTCGTCTGTCACTCCATGGTAAGCTCGAATAAAATGTGTAGCTATGAGCCAACTTCATAATAGACTACTGGTTGTTTCACAGAAACACCACTGTGACATCTACGTGTTGTAATTGCCTGTGTGTATAACATCGCGATTATCACTCTTTGCGTGCCAGCTGGTTTGTTCATGCCAACACTTTTTCCCATCCACTGTTCTCATTACGTCATTTGATAGAATTGGAAAGCTATGCAGGACAAGTGGTTGGACAATCCGGTCAACTTCCTGTCCAGTGGTGTCGTGCGACTCATACTTATCATTCTGTTGGGTACGTGACTACTGTCTTTTCTCCATCACTTTGTGTTCGTTCTTTACAGTTGTGACATTTTGAAACCGGACGTCTGTTTCACTTAACGTGAATAGGTTTTGAATCATTGCTCATATATGTCAGCGCATTATGATACTGTTATCTGCCTTACATCGAGTAGGCCAGCCGTTCGGCAACGCATTTTCAATGCTACTGTTTTGGGTATTTATTTTACCCATCTATTCAAGATGTTTTGTGGATGCTACTCTCGTTCGTCATCACATCTACATTGTGTGAATATCTTTCACACAACGCGGTTACCAATAGTCAATTGATGGACAGTTTGATTACGCCGTTGTTTTTATGTAGTCTGTGGCAGCTGTGTTATGACAAGCGCCATTATTGTCGTTGATTTTGGTTCAAGTGGTACTTATATCACACGTTCGCCGCGTTCATATCTATACTAAATAATTCTTAGATACCTGTTAGATATTACCTATCGACTGGCCAATAGTGTTGATCTGGTCATGTATTTGCCTGTCAGATTTTTTTCACTGGACATTTTTGCGCCGACCTCCACTATCTCCTTATTACCTGCTCGGAGTTTCGTTGGTAAATAGGTTTACTTGTTTCAGGTCTTATACACATACTTCCAGAATCATTTAGTTAATTTCCTTACAGACTAGGCTGTAAACCCTCTTTGTTGTTTGCCATGCCTTAATTTTTAGTGACAAGATGGATTTCATCAGCTTAGAGGTGCCATCAAGTAACCCAGCGGTGTTGAATAACCCAACTAAAAGTTTACCTGTTGGGTATATTCGTCAAATCTTGCTCGTTCACCCACAGTGCGCAAACGTATTCTACTATCATAAACAACACTTCCTACGCTTCCGATATTTATTCTGAAAATTGATGTCACTGTTTCATCCTGATCAAAAGTGACACATTTTGAGGTTTTTGTGCGAACGAATTCCTCAACCTGTCAGAATAGAGAATGGAATTAGCGTTAATGGATGTTCTTGTGCTATCAGTACTTACCTGCGCTCTATTTTACTGGACTAAAAATGCAAATTACACAGCCGTCGTGTTTTATGATGCCTAAACTACTTGTGGTTTCGTATTCCCTAGTGGTATGACTAATACAGAAACACTAGGCGTCGTTTTCAGTCACGAACTGTTTTTGCGTTGGTTCCATTTGACTGAGTTCGCATATTTTCGACTTTTTTTTCGTTCGAAACCATTGGGTTTCCACGGCCAAACTAGACGATGAAGAATGTGTGTATTGACAGACTTCTTGTGGTACACTTTCACTGACTCTATTCCATCCACTATGCTTCGTTTTGCAGGTGGTGG
Source organism: Paragonimus skrjabini miyazakii (assembly GCA_014338405.1). Classification (NCBI taxonomy): domain Eukaryota; kingdom Metazoa; phylum Platyhelminthes; class Trematoda; order Plagiorchiida; family Troglotrematidae; genus Paragonimus; species Paragonimus skrjabini miyazakii. Next base: position 62,907 of record JTDE01000131.1, read on the forward strand.
CGATACCGGTTTGGCCATCTACGCGCGTTTCAAAAACCCACAAGCAAGCCGTGTTGGTTTCTCTGCGCATCTCGGTGGATTTGTCGCAGGTTAGTCCGTTTATGTAAAAACAGACACACACTGTGCCGTAACCGCCAAGTACGTTTTACTCATCTCTCGTCATAATTCGCTTTCCATGTTCTCACATTGTACATCCGTATTCGAGTATCGCTACAAGCACGAATCATATTGTAGCAGTGCTTGTGAGTTATTGTGTGGAGTATCGGTAGGCCCATGCCAGCAGACTTTTCGCTTTTGTATTATAATGTACACTACACTGTGAGCCTACGAATGACCTCAATAATATTTTCTGTATGACTGAAAGGTTTTGTCAGCCCCTTGTTACCAAAGTGGGCTATTGTGTGCTGGTCCGATTCGATCTTGGGATCTCACATTGTTACCTAGTTTCCTAGGGTTATAAATCCCTTTTATATCACTTTATTTTTCACATTTACGGTATCAATCCTTGATACCTGTTGTTGACTAACGTGATACAAGCCTACTGCTTGCTTCGTTTGTCCCGAATTAATTTCATCTGCTTGAAAAAATGCATAAGCGTAATAGCATACTCTGTCTGTGGTCGTTCATTGTTTGCACCCTGAATCCCATATATCACAGTTGTTACCGGTCTCCAGATACTGTCTAATCCAACTACCGCGTCCTGCTTTTTGCGTCCTTATAACATTGAGCACACCACCAATAATGTCGCATAACAACAAATATCGCTGGATCTTCGTAAAACTTGACTTCGTTTTCGTTCCGGGAGTGGTTATTGTGAGATGACCCAACCATTTTATGCGTTGTCATTAGTCTCAGCTCATCTAAACTAGCATGAATTCTAAATATGGCAGATTGACTTCAAATCCGACTAGGTTAGAACATCAAATACTGTTCGCTTACGTCCTCTCTACTTGAATGAACCCAGCATCACTCTTACGTCGTGGTTTTATCACCGAGAGTGGATGCACTACAATTAGATCTATTGATGCGTACGCAGATGTTTGTTTTAACGAAACTACGCAAATGACTTATATCAAGATAGCCAATTATATCGTCGGTTAGTTCTGCAAAACATATTGACCGTATTCCAGGTTAAAAGCTCTCGTGTACCACAGTTGGCCGAATATCTTTTAATGAACGATTAGTGCTGAAACTGTTAATATCGTTGATTGACAGCTTCGTTCGCCTCTTACTCAGTCATCTTTGAGTGAGGTGGTCGGTTCTTACTGTTTGCTTTGTTTTAGCTAATTTCATTCAACTGCAAGTAACAACGGGTCTGTCAAAGCATGTGCTGTTTCTTTTCACGTAGTTGTTATTTCAAAGGAAAGTCACGTCTGCAATCTTGTGGTGTTAAAATCTTCAATCCTGTTGGCCAATATTTTCATGGAGCTGATCGGAACAACAGACACGATAAATTCAAGTATACTTTATTAATACGATTTAGATGATACTTCTGTTATCATGGTTTCGTTACTCATTGTTATCTGTACCACGACTTGATCTCACTCTAACTTTTAAGCATGAGCATCATGATTTTTTTTGTTACTCGGTTATGATCCCTACATACCTGTAAGGTGGCTGCGTACATCGTTAGGCCCATCAGAAAATTACATGATGTAATGTTTTATTTTCTCATTTCCCATGATTCACAAATTCCCACTGATCTACGCTTTCTCTTATTGTGGTGGTGAAATCTGCACTCCTGATGTTTTAAAGAAAGAGAACAATTTTACCAGAAGTTGTCGCTCAATCGCATACACAAACTCAGACACTTTATATGGTATTGTCATTCTACTGTGTTAATTTCATGTCCAAAACATCTACACATCTTCAAAATAGACTTACAGTGCTACCCAACTCAGTCTGGTTGTATCTGCCTGATGGTTTTGTAAAACACCCAAACAGTGTACGTCTTATTGCCTATATGAATCCACGTATAACTGTGGAGACAAATGCGTTTCAATCACTGGCGGAATTGTCATTCTACTTATCAGCATACTGTAACCTGACAGTGCTGCTGAATGATAGACTACAAGAACACAAGCAAGACTACCTACACACCTGGTTATTGGACACTTATCATCATATTGTTCTGGAAGGCCTGTTCATAATAATTTTGTAAGCTATGAGGGTCCATATTTGATATAGTTTATCAGAGCAATTATTATTGAAACTGACCATCCACCAGTTTGTGCACAGATCAGATTGTATTTACTCTGGCACAGATTATGTAAGCACGTGACCAATGACGCTTTGACCTCAACCTGGTTACTTTGCAAGGTTCGTGATTAATGAGACTGTTCAAAATGACTAAGCCACTTCACGATAACTTATGTCTTATAACTTTCGTGTTTGTATTTACTTATAGGATCAGATTTGTCAAATTTAAACGTCATTCCTCAAAGTTACACAGTCTCTTCTCAAATAAATTATTTCGGTTTCGTCATAATAACAAAAAACTCACAGTATATCTGGTTTCACGACTTATGCTGCTTTGCGGCACATCGCTCTGGTCTGCAGAACGATAGTGTCGGTTAAGTGCTATTGTGGTTGTCACAGTGGTATACTGATGAATCACTGTTTTTCTGTGGAAACGATTGAATTCTCACCAAACCTCAAATTTTACTGTTTACACACCGATAGAATTCAACCTAGTGCCAATGTACGTCGTTGTATCATTGTTTTGGCGTTGTTTCGTGCTGCCTCACACTCTCCAACACTACACTGCGATTACAGGTCATTTTCACACATCATATAGGGATTGTCAGAACCGGTTCAGCTGCATGTTACCTGGCGTTACCTAGTTGGGTACCATTCGTATTAATTGTTCTAGCGCCAGCGATGCTCATGGGACCAATTTGCTGTTTGCCGCGTTATGGCTGGTTGCACTCGGTAAACATTATTCGGCCGTTTTGAAGGCTGCCTGATATAGGTCATCACCCATCGTCCATCCACGTGACCGCCAAAGTGGTTGACCAGTGCTCAAGGCGATTGAGCTGATCATTTAGCTCTACAGAGCTAAATGAGGACTGTGACCAACCATGACAGAAAAAGTATATTAAATAAGAGCCTCGATGCAAAATTTCCGGTCCAACTATCATTTTGACTATGCCTTATCTGATTAGTCCGTGTCAAACCGACACCGGCCACAGTAGAGTGGGCGATCATTGTGGAACGTTGTGTCGGCGCCGTTCCTTGCGCTTCTGGCTCCAATCAGTACAAACGCACAGTCCGAGTGAAGGGATATCTGTGCCTACTAACAGAATAATGACAAATCATATACTAATTATTATTTTCATCGTTCGAGATTCTAACTAAATACATTTGGATTCATTTAAACATCATGTACATAAGGTGTGCATGACCCGTTACACAACGTCCCTAATCTCCCACCTTTTGATTAATTGGAACTGGTGTGCCTACTCACATACTGAGTTAGTAGTATCAACTACCTTCACAATTTTCAGCCATTCAATCGTGGCCATGATTTATCAACTGTTATTACTTTGTGCTACCGATTTTTAACTCTTCCTTATCTTGTATGCACATTATTTCCAGGTGTACTACTGGGTATTCCCATATTACGGAATCTGGAAGTTGAAAAGTGGGAAAAAGTGTGCTTCTGGGTGTGTATCGTGTTGTACACATGTTTTGTCGCCGCTGCAATTCTTTTCAATGGGTTCTGCATGCGGATCAATCGTTGCCCGGCCTCTGTCTACTAACCATTATTGAGCATGCCAGTGATCTTCATGCATCTTTAGCAGCGCTATCTATCGCCTTGCTCGTATATCTAGTCAATCGTTGACTTCCTGTACTACATAGTACAGTTCAATTGGTTCCGTTTGTGGTCGGTTGTCTCGAGTGCTAGATTAATAACTTTCTCGACGCTTATTTCTCGCAAACTAATATTACTGGAGCAAACAGAGTTCTGCTTCATTTGTACTGTTTCATGTGCGCTTCACACTCTGTATGTGACTTCCGACAATGGAAACTTATATTGCGCGTGATTTGTAAGCTTGATTATATTTTTTCAATCACTTTCAGTTCTCCACAGAATTAATCAGTTTTTTCGTATGGTACATTTTTCGCTATTCTGTTTGTCACCCACCGACCTCTGATATATTCTGTTGCTATTTCATGTGTGAATGCTTCACCCTGCCCAGTTCTTGGCTGTTTATTTTTACGAATTGCTATTTTCTTGCTAAATCCTTTTTTATACTACGACTAAATAGTATTCTTGGATTTTAAAACGAAGTGTTTAGAACGAACTTCCTAAACCTTTCATCCTCGTGTTGATGTAGTGCCGCACACACATACGCAGGTCAAGAGTAAGGTTCTTGTATGGGTTTCCTTTTTTTGTGCTTCTCTTCTAACCTACTCTTGATCCTGGTTTGATCTTTGGGACTAATTAGTCGTGAGCAAAGTATAACATAATTATCTGGAAAGAAATACTACATATCGTTGGACAGTGTATTCGTGCAATTATCGAACTGAGATTGATGGCGATTGTGAAAACTGGATTAATTTTAATTTTAATTAGGAGAGAATTTGTTTAATATCGAGAATAAATAATCAAGTATGCGAAGACACCACATTGGCTGTCTGTATTTGTTAATTTGGACAGGTTATCACGACGTTCGTCTTAGGTATTGTAGAGCTAGGTTGTTTTGTTCAACTGCCCATGAAAAACACTTCAACCTAATTTTGTCCTCCATATTTCAACGGTAATCAGCACCCGCATCTCTGTTTATGATTCATGCTCCATTAGTTGCTAGCCTTACAGAGTAGTGTATAGTGATGTTAGCTACCAGGATCCTGGCATTGTGAATGTGTAATCTGGGTTAGGTTGCCATTTGTTGGGTTTTACCATTGACGATGACATATTTAAGTGGACCTTTTTTGAATGGGTTCTTTTTTTTATATTCACACACACTTCTAGAGTAGCTGAGGAGAGTATGCTCGAAAATCAAAGCGCTGAATCATCCAGTCATTTTTTCATTATGGAATTAATGCTGAACGCGAACGCAGTAATCGCTTTCCATTCCGAAAAGAGCGCACTTTGTGGCACGCGTGAAATGGATGTAGCACTTCACGTTTATACAATGCTTTTTCCACTTTCACTAGTATGAGTCGTTAAAGCTTTCTTTTTTTGTGGGAATAACCAATTAAAGAACCTATTAAACAGCTAATCGTACTACTGTTGTAAGTCAAGAGTGCGGGTGGCATGTCGATTGCTTATCGGGAAAGTCTGCACAGGTTATATATGTTTTGACAACACCTCGAACACAAGCACTGGGTTGCACATAACGACATTTCCGTGACGCTACATTTACAAGTTCATGTACAAAGAACACCTTTCCTTGCCAGAATGCACCCCAGTGTTTCTGCTCGTATTTTCCCCACGGTTACTGCATCACTTAAATAGGATCCTCCGCCCGACTTTTTACGAGTAGCATGGTGTGATCGTTTATCTTCGCTACACTGGTAGAGATCAATTTCAGCGAGTTTTAGAACCCGAATGTCAGTGAACTATTTAACAAACAGCTCTATAATTGGATCAAGGTTTCCCAGGAGACGTTGTAATAGCAGATCAGCGTACCCACAGCACACTGTCAGCGATAAAGACGAAGCATGTTGTAGGCTCAAGCAAATTATTTCAACTAGATATGTACGTGGTGCCGACTGGGCAGTCTCGGTGCAGACATTGACTAACTAAGCGTTCAGCAACTTCAGATAGAACCAAATACTTCACATAGTTTCAAAGTATTGGTTAATTTCTGTCAAGAAAATGAAAATACCGCCTGCGCAGCAGCATCTACCAGTACATAAGATGGGCAGGCAGAGTACATCTGTTCAGAATGTTAGATATGTAAACCGAACGCTCGGTTGTCGACGCATGCTCGTATACATCGATGCGGAGATGGTGCAGAACAAGAAGCAAATGTTCAGCGCCGACTGTGAATGCAGCTTTCGAAATGAACTTGTTTCTATCAACACAAGAGGTGCGCATCTCATCGAACGCGATCACGAGAACCTCAGGTGCATGAAAGCCGCTGGATAAAATTGGCCTCAGCAAGAATCGGTTTCTCTTGTCCGACTTGCCGATTAGCTCCGTCATGCTCCACTCGACGTCGACTTCATCACCGGCTTCCGTCGCATCTCCCAGCTTGTCCTCTGGATAGCATCAGGATGAGTCTGTGCAATGAATTGGCAGAAAAATACTGCCCCCTACTGCCAAACCAGCCACCACCTCACAGACAAACATGACTCCGGATATTTGGTTCCAGGATGCTGAGCACTCTGGTTTTCCTTTTTGGCCCAAGCAATAATCACTCAATTGGTCTTCTTACACAGCGATAATTTGCTAGCAAAATCACTGCTAAACGCATGCCCCACAAACTTTCCTATACATCCGGCAACTGATCACTCAACGACGTGCGGGTATGATTGCGAGAATTTAAATGACCAAGAATCCGATACGAAAGGCTAACTACGCTACGATCTAAACGTTGTGCCACCAGTGGAAGAAGATGCTGGTTTTGCAGTCCTTTCTGAAAACTAGAGAACTACCTACAATACGAACCACGGCCTCCCGGATAATTTCAACGAGTACGGGTCCGAGATAATATCGGCTCATTCACATATTGACGTGCGACCATCACGTACGATTCTGCCTGGGTCATTGGTCGACTCGATCGATGGAGAGGGGGTTTCCCGAATTCTGAAGAGCATAGAAAATGCCGCTGCTGGTTTGGACAAACTGCCACCCAAATATTTGAAACGTATGAGAGCTGATGCTTCGGCCGGATAGTTCAACCTCTTCTTGTTAACTGAAGGTTGTCCATTCTATCTGTGCCGCTCCCGAATCACACTTGTTCTGAAAGTGAATAATCCTTCCTCTCCTAGCGAATTGAGACTGGTCGCCGTATCTTCAACGTTGGTACGTAGGTTTCATAAGGTATTGCTAAGTCGTTGGAATACGCGTTTACAACTTCCCCCTCTTCATTTCGTTTTCCTACACCGTAACGTTTGCCTCGAAGCCACCTCAGTACTCTGTGTGCTGCTCTGAACCTTATGTGTCACGTCTCTCAGCCTGTTTGAGGCTTTTATTGACCAGTCCAAAGCGTTCGCTTCTATCTCGCAGGGCTCGACTATCAGATTGGCTTAGACATTCGGTTATCATCCACTTCTAACAGACTTCATTGCTGATTCCTATCGACAGGTTTCCGCCATGCTCGAAAAGTCTGTCCTCCGATCCTAGCGGGGTGTTCGCCAGGGTGATCCATTATCGTCTCTGCTGTTTATCATAGCGATCGATGAGGTATTGGCTTTCTCTCGACTGAAGCTGAACTATCAATTCCACGATACCCTGTTCAGCGGTTTCGCGCACGCCGACGATCTGATCCTGCTGGCCAAGAATTCAATGGGGTCCTCCGAGACCCTTGCAGCCGTCACTTGTGCTCTGGAGCTATCCGGACTGAACATCAACATGCGAAAGACTAAATTCACGGTCATCTGTGGCGACCATAAGCACAACGAAACTGCTATCGCTGACGAGTCTTCAATTTAGCCCAGGCATTATCCAATCACTCAGCGCCTCTGATACCGTGACCTATCTCAGTATCCCGTTCATCTGGGAAGGCGAAAGGGTTCAACAGTCACCGACTGCAGCTTCACACGATGCTAGAGGAAACTACCAAAGCGATTCTGAAGCCGTATCAACGCCTCTACCTTCTGAGATAATATCTAATCCCCAAGATGAGCCACTCGCTAGTTTTGAGCCGAGTCCACCGAAATACGCTCAAAAGCTAGGGACTGTATAATTCACCAGTTTTTTCGGCAGTGGCTCCGCCTACCCAAAGACACACCAACCAGGTACATCCATATCATAATTCGGTTGGGAGGTTTGTGCATTCCAAGTTTATCCGCTGCTACTCTCATTTCGTGCAAATTACGTGTGAGTAGACTGCTCGCCAGTCAATGTCCAGTTTTGAGAAACGTGGTCAAAATGTTTTGTTTGGCCCATCATCAGGGAGGTGAACGTCCCGGTATGCGTTCACGGCGTGGTAGTGACGAACAAGGAGGAGGCAAGTGCGAAGTGAATGGATAAGCTCTACCATAAAACAGACGTCCGTGTTCTTCAGGACGTGTATGGCTCTCCACCATCCAATCGTTGGTTGTTGAATCCAGACCACTTTCCTCGTGATCTTTATTCACGCCATCCAGCTCCTATGCGGCCTTCTTTGGCCTAAGGTCAGGAATTCTCGAGGTTGCCGAATTGGACATTCATTTATCTGTCGTAACAGTTACGGTCAACCAGAAAACCTCATTTATTCTCTATTCTTGCTGGATCATCTACGATGTACGTTGTGTTCTGCACCACTGCGTGACCTGGGGAAAAGCAGCGCAGTTTGGGCCACGCAGCCCTCGAGGAGCTACGAGTACTAACGGCGAGCTCGTTCAGGAACTCTGACCTTATCGTGGTTCGTGACGACGCTGCTGTGGTACTGGATATCAGTGGTTAAATGTCGGAGCCAATTCGTCTGGGCGGACAAAGTTGTTAAGTACGGGACCGACTGTCATAATGTCGCCATTCAGTCAACCCATCGTATCATGGGCTGTGACGTGAACT
>JTDE01000131.1:73831-144263 GCA_014338405.1 Paragonimus skrjabini miyazakii
TATGTGTCGCAGTCAATGGCGGACCTGCATCCATACCATTTCTAGTTCTTCCACTTAGTCTTGTTTTAATAATTTTCAATCTTCTTAGTAACGTTTTCTTCTAGGATATTCCACTTCACTGTTGAGGTGAGCGGCGGCCCGAGTCACAGTACCTTTTGGTCAGGCTCATGGCTGTTATGATGATGATGATGATGATGATGAGTCCATCTCTAACTGTCTTATTTTCTCCCGCCTCCTACTTAAGACCCAATAAGTTGTACTCCTATACTGAACTGCTTGTTCCTGTGTTTTCAATATCTTTCTTCCAAGTTCAGTTCATATCCTTACAGTCGTCCATTTTTGTTTCCGATAGATAACGATTTCATTTTCATACTAGCTTACCATTTGACTAATCAGTATTAGCCCCCTGGATTACTTTCGAAAATCAAGAAGACCAAGGACTAAAGGCGAGTGTTGTAGACATGTATATGCATTATGCGCGAGGTATCATCGATCAGGAGCAGCCTTCTGCCAGTTCCAAATAATAGATAAGACGTGAATGATCGGTCTGTCAGTGTATTAACTGATGAAGGAGAATGACAGTGATCCTCACAACGTCAAATCACAGACGTGAGTGTCACGTCATCAGAGTCTAGGATAATTCAACCAAGTGTGTCAACAATGGGCGTTACTATTCACCAAGCTCCTTATCTGTCTGTGGTAATCCAGTCGACTCCTCTGGTATCGACGGTATTTGCAGTTCAATCCGTATGTGTAGTTCATGACTCGCAGTCAGTAACGATGACGTGTGCCCGGGACCTGAATGAACATCAGCGCAACAGACTAAAGGATACTATGGCAGGACTTCATGCTAGCGATCTGACCAATGCCGTTCCATAAAGACTAGAATTGTTATGATTGTATGGTTGATTTGTTCGACTAAGCCGTTACTCTCCGGCTGGTAGAGAAGTGCTCGAGTTTTGTAGATACGCATCGTACGACATGCCTATTCCAAGAGGCGACCTTTAACTACAACACCTTGGTCACAGTGCAACACAACAAAACGTTTGGTCCATTTGTTGGCCAACAACTATGCTATGGTAAGCGCTGTTTGATTTGGCATCGGAGAGGCCTCATACCAGTTAATAAACCGTTCAAAAATCACAAGAATATACTCATTTCCTCTCTGCGCCATCGATATTGTTTTTTTCTCATAAACTTCTGCAGGGTGATTGAGGCTGGTTTTTGCAACCGTATGAAATGGAGCTCTACGAATCGCGGCAGAGTTTTCTATTCGCACACACACACACTACAGTTAGTGCAGATACGAATAATATAATGTAACTTTGGCCACCGGAAGCGTTTTCCTACAGCTGCTTCATTTCTTCATTAGTCTGCATGTCCTGGCTACAGGTGTACGTTTTAGACGACCTTCGAAAGTTTTCTGCTTGTGCCGAATAGTCCATGCTTCCGGCAGGTCCTATCGAATAAATGCAGTACGCGATCGATGACACTCAAGTTCGCGGACTGCGACCATAAGCAGCGTTTTTCATGGGGATTTTCTTCCCATTTCGTGACAAGTAGTTTTCGGGTTTCCATCAAGTTGTCGCCAGTAGATATCAGGAATGTATGGTTCATTCAACGGATAGTGTACCCACGTAGCTCCAGTTGAGGGTATAGACAATACTGCACTGAAAGTTTTAGCAAGGAGATAATGCAAAGCATCGGCATTCATATGGCGGCAACCTGGAATCGTAATCGTGTAAATGTTCCAGTCATCGTACTCTCTGATCCTTCTGTTCCCCGAAGTTGCTGAAACACTGTAACGCCTAGTGACTGGTGTCAATCTTAGAAGTTTTTCCGCGTAAATAAGGGTGAAGGTGCTGAGAAAAACACACTAAGGCTGACATCTCGCGGAATGTAGTGCAATAACACCTTCAGCACTTTTGAGCTGATGGTTTGTATACACGTTCAACACTTCCCCGTTAATCAGGCTTTGGGAAAATGCAGTCAATATGTCCAGTTCGCTGGCATCGGTATCTGTTATATAAAGGAATTAGTTAACAAAAAATCTGGATATGCGAGAATGGTGACAGAAAGTATTAAGGACTGCATGACATTCGGCTGAGCGAACGAATTTTCTATTCTTTCCTATGAATCGGTGAACCAAATTTTCGATAACAGAAGGCTTATCACATAAAACTGCGTACTTCATTTAGTGGATGGGGTATCGGCCAAATGATAATTTATTTGACCTTCGTGTTATATGTCTGTGATCCAAAGGACGTTGTCAGATGGTGTAAGAAGTACGCTTCCTGTTTTAGAGACACGTAGTTTGTAGGCTTTACTTACAGGCCAGTAATTCTAAGATGGTCCAGTTTATTTTGAAGTCTGATATTATACTCCTGTATTGTGGTTTACTTGTATCATAATGTCAACCATACAAATCAAACGAAGTATTGGAGTACTGTTTGTTGAAAGGTGGCAGATGCATTAGCCAGATCAAACGGTGTCGTTTCGAATGTGTACAGTCTGGACGGGATAACCAATACCGTCTTTCCATGAGCGCTAGGCGGACTTCAACCTGTTAGTAATCAAATGTCAGGTGAAGTGCGGAAGACTATTCTGCGCAGCATAAGACAACGAGTGTGGTATTCATAGTGGGTAAAACAGATGGATCTTTTTATATATGGTATTAAGACGTTTATAGTTTACGTACAACTGTAAATTTTCAGCCTTCTTTTTAACCAGTACGATCGACGATGCCTATTGAAACGTTAACGGTCGTATGACTATTGTTAAGCATATCTTGTAGCTTGACGTCTAATTGCGTTTGATAATGAAAAGAAATTCTTCCGGGGGGTGGGTTGTTGAAGAGGATGGATGCTTTCTGTGTCTATGTTGTGCTTTCTAAAACCATTCCGCCCAGTTTCAACGTCGTCATAGTAGCAAACGTCACGGTGGCTACGCAGGTTTACGTGTTAGTCTTTCCATATAGGACAACGTTTTTCTAGTTAATAAGTGCTTTATTGTAACCCATTCCAACTAGGTGGTTTTATTATGTGTTTCCAATAGGTTTACTGCTAGAGGACTGCCTCCTAGTCGTGTTTTTGTAGTGTTACTACCGAAACCGATTAGTTGAAAGTCCAGGTTGATTCTACGGCAATGCCATCTTAAAAAACCCATTCCCCAAATTGCGCCCCATGGCAGCTGGCTGCATAATGCGAACTGATACCGAGTAGTCTAGTTGGTTAGCTGTACTGTGGTCGTCACTTTTGAACCCTTGTTTAAGGTAGTGGTGTTAGCGGTGGAAATTTGGTGATGTTACCCAGGCTGAACTGTTCAACAACTTGCTCTGGCTACAACAGCTAAATGTTAAATAGAGGTTCCTATTACTGTTGGGATTTTCGCTTAGTGCTGATCCGAACCACTTCACTTTCTTAAGCAGGAAAATTTTAGTCATCATTTTTGTTTGATAGGTATTTCGTATGCTCTCATCGTCGGGCTTTTTAGCTGCATACTTCGAGTTTGTAAAGCGGAAGGTTTCTGAACAAATAATAGAACAAAGCCGGTACGAACAACGGCGTCAGCAGAGTTAAAATGGCTGCTTTATATATGGGATCCTTGAGGTGCGCGTAATATCAGCAGTCGATCGCTGTTGTCAGTGTGTCGCTGACGAGCACTAAACGCCACCCAGTCGCTTCTCTATTGTAAGGTGACCAAATTATGCGTTTGCATTGTCAGGAAGCACGATAGTGTCAGAGAACTTCGTTAGTCTCAGTAGATCGAAGAGGGCCTTATGTGAGGCGTTCCTATTATAATCTGAACAGTTATCTGTGGGAGCATTTGCAGATATGGCAAATAGGCACCGTCCCTATGATATGTTCTGACAGGCATTGGCCAGGTTGCTAGATCCGATGGCATATAGATGACCGTTCAAAGGATTCCAGTCGAGCAGTCTCTTCCCTGCCGTAGTACTCATCGCAATCCCCAACCCAGTCTGATAGAAAGGCTCGACTTCGTTCTCACTAGATTTACTGATTCATAGGATTATCCAAAAGCAAGGCCACGTGAAGAAAGACGCTGGGATCGTAAGGGGGTGTTCAGAGACACTGCACACATTCAACTTCAGATCGCGCACAGTGCTTGCAAAACAACTTGTGGACTTGGTTGTCTGAGATTGTGAACATTAGGATGGCCAGTGTTTACCAGTTGTCTTGATTTAAATAGAAAAACGTGGAACAGAGGGAGAGGAAAGTGGAAATGAGTGAACTAGTCCAACAGAACACCGACAAATTCTCATGCTTCCTGGTCGTTGTGCCGCGGAAGAGGGTTGATTTGAGCGACTCCACCACCGATCTCTGACTCAAAAGTCTGGATCGCGAGACAATGGGAGATAGAGCATTCTTGAAGACCCTACCCGAAACCAATGACAAAATATTGTGACACATTTGACAGTAAAAGGCTTGCCTAGCCAGGGGACGCAGCCAATAAAACGTCGATAGCCGATTTTGATCACTGCTGAGCTCTGGATGTATTTGAATCTGCATCGTGTTTCGACCGTATTGAATAATACTCCAACGGTTACAGTCAACCGTCGGGTGACTGGAGTGTTTTTTGTTTAAGTGTACCTTTCTGTAACCCCCTTCTTCATCAGATGGCAAAAGCGCCGCCGATGTAAAGATGGTTCTGTTGCAAGCTCATAAGGCTTTGCTTCAACACAAGCACTTTCATGCGATCGGTAGTGCTATCTACAACTCTGTATGTGCAACCGCTTTTCGCTTGATTGCCCCTCTTCAGCTTAACTTGTATGATTCAACCAGGAAAGAGCGAAGCCCTAGTCAACATAGCCCATCGGTTTGATGCAGTGCACGAGCCTGACTATCACATCAGTATAACAGCATAGGTCAAGTAGGTGGCCACTATTGTTTGTGTATACTTTAAACTCACCGAGTTTACTGCTTTTCATTCGCAGAAGACATGAGTATGTTAAGGCTGAACAATCACCTTTCGTTCGGCATAAAGCGTACTATCGACTTAAGTTAGTTTGAACTAAACTGGGCTATTTCAAACTATAGATTTCTCTTAACTGCGCAAAAGATGCGCACCACTATGTTACACAGTAGGTAGGAGATAACTGCGATTCATTCTCTGCTTGCTGCAGTTCGGTTCTAATACAACTGAGTCACCACGTTGTTATTTTGCACCAAAATAGCAGCTGTTTTAATAACTCATTCATTATGGTTTTGTTTCATTTTATGTGGTTACAATATCTCGGCTAACTGATTACATGTCACTTCTGAAGAGACTGGCGGTTCAGTTAACATGTAGACGAGTGTGGTTAATGTTAGGGCGCCCACCCTGTTACCGTCCCAAGGCGCCTCCTAGTTAGCGGACCGAGAGGGTGGCCTCGGCTAGTTTTTACCCGTCCGACTTTTTACTCCGCTGGGCACATTAGTGACCTTAATTATCTGTTCCGGCAACTGTCCTTTTTGGCCATTGCGCATCATATAAGTACTTTGTATTTGTCGCACACGTTTTGTAGCAGAACGAAGCTTTCTTTTGTACGTGTCTTTTGGCTTGTCTTGGGTGCGAATACGGGGACAGTTGGGGTAGTATTCGGGACCGAGATTTTCGTGTGAATTAGTGACGAAAGGAGAATCCGAATTCTGCCATGCGCATTGCGATAGCAAGGACGAGCCAGGATATTGTTTAGGAGGGTTTACAACAGTTAATACAAAGTGAACAACACACACGACAATCATTTAGTCTTGTCTAATGTAACGTTTTCGGTGCAGTGGCTAACTCGGTTGTCTCGTGTCCGGGGCCTGGCATTCGCAATACTGATCAACTGTGGCAAGAGTGAAATATTAGTAGTGTTTTATTTTGAGTAAAGCTGATTAAAAGTTTATGGGAATCGTACAGTTGTGATCAGTTGTGTGATATTCAATTCATGAATTTTGAGTGCCGGTTCTAGCCAGATTAACTGAGCTACAAGCAAACGTACTCGCTTATGGTTATACAAATGGCCGCGAAGTCCTCTGCATGGTTATGAGTAACACTGCTAATTGTATCTGTTTTTAGTTTGTGCATCTCGTTTGGCACAGGTTTATTGCACGGAATGTGTTCAGGCAATTCCTTTCAACGTACGACATTCTGGGGGAGCGAATAACTATTTGGTATTTCTACACTGTAGATCAGTCAGTAATCGGGCCGGCTCCATAGGCATCATCTTTTGGCATAGGGAAACTTTTGGGAGAAATGTAGAAGAAATCGTAAACACTCTATCAGGGTGATTGATTTACGGGCGAATAAACATCGTTAAGTGCACGTGTGGAAACGTCCGCCTAGCAGCGATATTTTACATTAGTTCAGGCTGGACTCAGATAAGTATGATATGATCAAAGGCTTGATAATTTATTGCGCTTTTTACTTTCCAACTTTCGAGTGCGCTTACTGATTGCTGGGAGATCAGATGCATCTTATCCCACTCTCCATCAGTTTGACTAACTTTGTACTCGTTACAGTCTGTCTTATCTGTCAATCAGTTTTTTTTGTTGACTTCTATATTCTGTTTTAAGATGGCTGACATAAACAACTTTGACCCAAACGATAAGGATGATGTCGATCATCATTTTCATGATCCTGGTGCAGACCCAAATGTTCCGTGCACAAACGTATACCTGCATCAACCTTATGTACCTAATGCACTCCTCTATACTACCGGATGAATCACCACACAACTGGAATAATTAGCCCCCCAAGAGTGTGATAAGTTGATCAGAATTATTTGGCCGAATTCTCTACAATCAAATAGCGTAATCTAACACACGCATTGTGCAAACACAGGCAAGCCAGTTTAGAGGTGTCCGGTGTAACTACAAGGAAGGACTATCAGGACCATATTTATAATATAAATAAACGGAAGTACCTGCAGTTTTGTGAGGATTTCCGGACTCACTCATCGAAGTGTTGCACCTACAGGGGTTAACTGATCTTCCAACCCATTCTCCAACATTCATAAGGAAACGAGATTACCAGGAATAGGTCATTTTGAGATGAGGTGTTGTAAATTATTAAAGAAGTGAATGGGAGTTGAAGTGCCACTGCCCTTGACAAGTGTAACATTAGTGCAGTTGGTTTAGTCTTTGGATTGACTAGGAAGTTAGCCCCTATAGCAGACTGCTAATGGGTAATAATTGAAGCGTTAGGGCCATGCAAAACGACAGGTCGCTTACTCTTTTCTATAAAATGTGAAATTGTTAGTGATAAAAAGTAGAGCAAAATGATAAAAATTAACTCAAAAACATGACAAGGTTCACAACATGGATAGTTTCTGGGTTGCGATCAGCGGATTCTGATTGCAACAGTTTGACTGCTGATGCATTATAAATAACGCCGTGATGAATTATAACACTGAATTGATATCACTGTTAGTAAATATGCTTCAAGCTAATGCATTAGCTACGCTCCCGAATTTCTCGCCGGGTCAACAAGACAAGTTTTTTGTAGCAAACGACCCTCGTAGTGAATTACTATTTTGCTCCAGTTCCCAATGTTTAATTAGTTCTACTTGCTGGAATGACCGTAACTTCTGCGAGACAGACCAATGGTTCCTGCTCTGTTCGTTAGCAGTCGAGACATGTGGTCAGCTTCCTTTCGACAAAACTTGTGATGGGGTTATCAAGTTCAAGCCACTGTGCCCAGCGTTTAGTAGGGACGCAGTCGGTATTGATAATGAATAGTCATATGCACAACAGCAGATGTATCGATCCTGTTCAAGTATGACATATCAAAGGAGTCTTCAGCTGTGGCAATCTTCTACTGAAATTGTGACTTATAGCGCTCGAGAGATGAAAACTTCATTATGAACCGAAACTTATTGGCTACGATTGATACTCTGTTAACGGATAATTGCCAAACCAACTTTATTTTGAACTGAGTGCGCTGACAGTTATCAGGTTAATTTAGTGTGAACTGATATCAAGCAAAATTGTCGCTGGACCTATCGGGCCAATTCTGGGGGAGACCAGCTTGATGCCACTCTACATGATACGCCGGAGGCGCTCTGCTATTCAGATCCCTCGTTTCTACTATTCACTGTGAAGCTTACTTCTCTTTCACAGTTTCCAAAGTGCGCATTCTGTACTGAACAGCTGTTTAGTCAACGGCATCGAAACATGATCAGCCGTTAGACAGACTTTCGACTTTGGAATTAAGTACGTCTGCAAATGACTCAACTACCGCTTACATTTGAGAAAGTTTGCCCTATTTGTTCGTGACGCATTGTGTATCAGACGCAATGGCAGATTACCGTCAGACCATTAGTCCATAAAAATTTCACCGACCTAGGACACCGATTAATTAATTCTCACTTGGTCGATAGAGTAATTGGGCACCAAGCAAAAGCGACCCGAGTTAGTCTCATCAGTGTGATGAGAACAAGTCGCTGAATGCTGCTACCGCAGTGTGATAACCTCACCATACATTCAGTTGAGTGAACTCTGGTCTCGAGTTTCAACTTCTCGGATGAAGGTCGTAAAGAATTAGCTTATGTTTCGTTTGATCAAATTGGTTGTATTGATTGATTGTTACTGTTATGGGAAGTTACCCTACATTCATGAACCATGCCGGATAGTTCACTGTTGTGATTTCAACAGTGCTATTCGCAATAACACTTACCACGCAAGAATGGTACCAGTCTATTTTGAATGGAGTTTTTTCAGCTGTCAACTTCTTTTGGTGGCAAATATTTGTGACCTTTGCATTCGTACTAGGACGTGTAGGCTTCCAGCTCTCTTCGGTGTAACACATCGTTGATTTAAATTGCGAGAAAATGTTTGCAATGAACACAGTGTACTCGCTAAATACTCAATGTCATCACAGGTGTTATGAGTAGTGTGACGAAACTCTCAATTTGAACAGACCAAATCATAAATCCGTGAATCGATTGAACTCAAACCGTCGATGAGGACGACATGCCTTTACGCGGAGTTGTTTCGTAATTAAACTGATGGATGTGCTGTTTAATTGACTGATTCAACTCAAGTGAAAGGTGAAAATTTTCTCGATTGGAGATTTTCCTAATCTATGCATTGTATATTATGAAATATATCTTGTTAACAGGTTGACAATTTGCAACACTGGTTTGTCTGAAAATGATCTCATCTATTCCCGTTTGTCTCATAATATATCTGAAGAAAACGCTTCTTATTGTGATTTTTTAGGACTTCCATATTCCACACCTGCCCTGGAGAAATAATCTTTAATTTACGGTTGATCCTGAATAGCAGATCATAGGTGATACTTTATAGTAAATGTAAAACCTCACCATAGTTGCGCTACTGAAGCAAGAAAACCATACCTGGATTGGAGTAACTCTTTCATACCGTAGCATGCAAGTCAGCTGTTTCTTCTCTGATTGTCCGTTACACTTACGGACCAACTCCGGGGCAATGTGGAAACACGGGGGGACAGCGTTCTTCCGAAGTAGGGGTTTCATCAATAGTCATGTGAAAGAAAACAAGAAGAACAAGCATGAGCCAAAGGTCCAGTAGGCCATGCACACGACTTACACAAACGATAATTAAGACAGCGCCGACAACACAGCAGCACGCTCCGTCACCAATTCAAATTCAACTAGTGCGCGCTTGCTCTTCGTTGAGCATCGTCCCCGGTGCTCCAACCCCTTTACAAGCCGGCTAGTGCTCATTCTGCCAGGGTACATAGAATGCCTGCGGGTCCTTCGCCCATCTACTTGTAATCTCTTTTTTTACAATATCTGTAGACAAGCACACACAAAGTTTGAGAGGAATCATTAAGTAAGAATTTGGGACCCAAGTGTAATTCCGTGGGTCAACACAGTTCATTTCATCAAGACGTTGTCACTGAGGACTGGTACTATCTTTCTTTCAAATATACATTCAACGGAGACAGAATTTCTTTGTGTCGCATCCCACACAACCGTGCGCTTATTATTTTGGCAAAGCATACGCTATCCATCTCCTCAAATGTGAAGTCTTATTTTCGAACACTTGCTTTTTTTGATGGGCAAATCGAATCGTAACGAAAAAATCAAAAGGTAATCCAGAGCCTGTCACACAAAATGAACGGTTAATTTAACCGGAATCGTGGAGTAATCATCTGGACCAGGCTGGCTGCACTCGTACATTATTGTTTGGCTAATTGAACCACCAGGCCGCGCTCGCATCTGTTAATTGTGATGTTGGTTTGAGTACAGTACACACCAAAATTATAAACCGCCCTATATTTTGGCAGTATCTTTGTTATCAACAGGTCGACAACTCATTTTTCACACGATGACAACAAACGATCAAACACTCATACGTAGCCATAAGATAAGTACTGTTTAGTTTATATCTTTACAGCATGCATGCACAAATGTTTGGCAAGTAGTCGCGATTACAGTTTACATTCATCCTCTGCATCAAAGTAGGTAATGCTTGTCATTTACTTCCTGCATCCCGATAGATTGGTTGGACATACATCGTACTCGAGGCTATAGTACATTGGAGCTGCACAGTCTGCATGCTTACTTCAGACAAAACTCTAAGTTGATCATCAGGCTGTACAATTCTGTGCATGGTGAGATTTACCGTGCAATGACCATCCGGGGCTGATGGCAGTACCTTCGGAAATCTAAATCCCTGGAAAAATTAGTCAAACCGTTTTGAACTGGGAGGTTTATCTGTCCGAAAACTACGGCCCCTTATAAAGTTGGAATATTGAAGGGATTGCAGAATGCTACTGCATTTGAATATGAAAATTAGTCTACTTACTCTAAAGGCTGAAAACATCACACACGATCGACGACTGTCTACTTTCGGTGCGTCAGCTGATGTGTCCTTTCTATTTCGTGTTGGTAATTTTGTATCTATTCATTTTTTTTCTCGTTACTAAAGCAAGAGGACTACTGCCGGTAAATTCGTGAAACAAAATTTTTAGCCTACTTCAACTGGTACTTTTTTGTTCCTGATTCAGCGAACTTGTTTCCTTCGTTTCTTCTTACGCCAACCATGGGACCTCACTTGTAGTTCGTTAAACAGTTGGTAGTGAAAAATCAGAATTGATAAGTGAATTCAGGTTTTGTTACTTTGAGAGCTAACTGTCTTATCTGTCGCTTGCCTCAACTTAGTGATGCTGCTTGTCTCGCTTTTGTTTAGACTGTAGGTTGTTTTTGGTCGTCTCAGATACCGAGTAACACTATCTCTAAACGTGCGGACTCCACTTAAGATTCATTGCAGATGTTAAAACACCAAAATATTTTCTTTCCTGAATTGGTCAGCTTATCTCCTCGTGGTGTAACGAGGATAGGACAGGTAACAGACGAACTATTTGTTAAGTGGTGCTTAATCACATGACAAGTGCACCTACGGTAGTGACAAAGTGGTCGGGCAACTGTAGTGTTGACCAAGCTATGTCGCATAACCGGTAGTTAAAGTAACCAATATCTACGTGACCAGCTAACACTGGGTTGGCATATTACCTCGAAGAGACCACATCAACATGAGAGTGCACTATACTCATGTAGCAGTCAGCTTTCATACTTTTAAACGTAATTATATCTTAGGGAGGATATTCAAGCAAAATTCGACCCACAGCCTTTTGATTTTATTTATTTCTTTGTTGTTAGACACCGACAATCGTCAACTTGTTAATAAAACATATACTGAAGGATGGGATGACCGCGGAGAGTGGAGTTGTACTAAGGTTTTGTTGAACAATACCTATGATGGGCTTCACGGTTAGACCGATAGTTCGGTTGATGTTTCCGTAGTTATTCTAAGATCGGTTAATAGATATATGCAAATCTCTCAAAGGTCTACCGACTCTTTGAACAGATTTTCGTCGCGATTCAGATTTGTGTTCATTGTCAATTTGCACCGACAAAACAGATGTAACCATGACCAAATGAAATGCATCATCCTATTGTATGAAAATAATGCACGTTATTAGAGAATCGTGGCGCAGTCGATTGAAGAGAGCTGAGAAGCTCAGCCTCTGCCCTGTTGTTTACGGCAACCGATACGGATTTTTCCACTAAAACAATCTTACTGCTATGTGTTACCTGAGCAGACAATTAAGAATATACAGTATGGCTTGATCTGTTGACAGAATTTGCGGTGTACTACCTGGTACACTTCGCACTTGCTTGTTTGACAGATTGCATGATACATACTACACATATACGCAAGTAACGTTACTTGCGGGTTAACTGACTGAAAGCCAACTGAAAACTTTTGTGACGGAGATTGGTGGAAGCACCGCCTCGTTGTAAATGGTAATCTTACGAAAAACAATTGAATACGACACGTTGGTTATTGTGGTCACTGCAAAAGATTGGCTAAGCTTATTTCCTACCTTTATTTAATGGTTGGCTTCTCATTACACAATTATGTTAATAACATTCAGTTTGGCAAGTATAAATATTTTCACCTTATGGTTGCCTGATATTCTGTGGATATTTCTGTATTGGACATTTCGGTATAGTGTAATGATAGCAACCTTGCTCTGTAAAAACCATCATCATTGATATCAGAAGGAGTTAATGATCTGTTTTGGTTTTTATTCAGACATACTTCAACGTAAGGCTGACTTAGGGTAAACAGAAGAGTGACTCTTTTCTGTTCCGGAATTTCTTGACTGATAGGTCAGTTGGCATAGTAAGAAGTCGTTGCACTGGAAGCATATGTGAGAAAGACAATGAAATGTTTAAGTCATATACAGTATAAGGCATTCGGAAGAGAGAGCCTTTCAAAGGACACATATTTTCCAAGCTTGAAAAAATAAGAAATATCGTTACAGGTTATGGAAGAAAAGGTTCCCTCAGTTAAAGCAGAATTTATTTCATGATGATACTCAGTAAGACTGATTATTTAAACAATCTTTGGAAAGCTCCACCAAAGATTGTTGTACAGTTGCCGTTTTGGAAACCTATCATGGTCTATTATTTTTAAAACAATTAGCAACTACGTGCAGTCAATTTCTGTAACATCTCACCGTTATATTAATCGCAGTTTGAACAATATTAAAAGGTCAAACAGATGACCAGCTATTCGTACAAAAATCAATTTACAATACAACTTGGAGCACTAATATAGGCATTCAATCTTGTCATCTCCGTTTATACAAAGCTTCATTAACAGCGGTGCACGTAAAAACAAACAAGACCCTATATTTAGCGTTTATGAAGCCTTCTCGGCGAGTATTCGAGTCGACCGCATTCTTCGGTTCTTCAAAACCCTGGTTCTACTTTATTCTGATGCAACAGAAAACGGGTTAGTCGCCATTTCCATGTTTCGTCGACGTCAACTGCCTTCCATTAATCCAAGACTCTAGCTTAATGGATGACTATCCATTTGTTCGAAGTCAGTAAACTGTAAATGTAAAAAAAATGTACGAAATGTCATCCCGTAGATCACTATGATGTTTGCTTCCCCAAATTCTTCTGATCACGTTTATCAAACACGATATATCTTGATCAACCTATTATTTTTTGAGTACAGCTTACCCATTTTAAATTGTACCATAACTCCATTTTTAGAAGATTGTCAACTAAGTATATCCGGGAGTTTGCATTTTCAATATGCAGAACCTACAAGAGAATGACGTTGATTAGATTCTAATACTGTTTGGAACTTCGTAAAGATCACCGGCGGCTAAGTTTGAGTTATCAATGTACGGCTTAAGTGGCATGAGCTCAGTTGCTTTGCGTCTGGTCCATTGTATACCATCTTACTTCGGTTGTTACTGAACTGTATTATATCTCTTTTATAGAAACGTGAACACGGCTTCCGGGAAAAATGATGACCCCTTCTCGGAGGTTGATACTAAACAGTTCGTTATTCGCGAACCAAACTGGTAGAAGCTCGTTGATCAAATATCTTTTTGAATAGCTCCGCATAAGTAGTCGCAAGGCAGGTAATGAGTATGATCAATGTAGTTTACTACAACGTCGCTTTTTAGAGAGAGTAAACTAAGACTGTTATCTTTGCTCATTGATAGAATCGCACTGTGCGACCGGTTTCGCGTATGTTTTGACTGTGAAGCTGGATGGATACTTAGTGAAGATGGGGAATCGCCATTGATTTTGTCAAGAAACTGCCAAGTTGTATCTGTGACCACCGCTTGACATAATGAGGTCATTAATTTTCATGTGCTCTGATGGTTATAAAAATAAGTTTACTTAATGAGTAAGTTTATTCGGCTCATAACTTGTGCTCTGCTCATGACATTGTTGGACTCGTAAATTCTTGGATAATGTAATCGAAAAGACCAAAACCAAAGAGTTGCTGGACGAAAGATTAACAAGTTTGATAGTGGGGAAATTGGATAGACACGAGGCGGGTGAGGGACAAACCAGCGAATAGTCTCAAAATATGACTAGTTTGTAGCCTTGCTGATTGTTTGTTTGTCAGTGTTCTAATATTTCACACCACTCACCCTCAAACCATGATTTCCTCGCCATGTCCGTTCCTTTCTGGATTATCCAGATACAGAGAGTCTGAGGTGGACACGAACTAAAATTCATTTATGTTATGATTCGAGACTCTTATCTTATTGATATCGCACGTGATGGGGTGATGAGTATAACTGACGTACAACTTGCTTCACGCCTTGTTGATGTAGATGGACCATACTAGTGTTCCATATTTTTGTTACGCACTCAAAGGTCATACCTAAATTACGTCTTAAGAATTGTTCATATGTATCAGCAATGTAACACACGAATAACCTGAGGATGCCATAGTTTTGATCAATTTCAATCACGTGACTGGTGACTGGGGTCTTCTTGGTTCAAATCTCTCACTATGGTTTCTTTGTTTGCTGTACATTCACTGTTACACGTTTATGGCGGAAAAGAGTTCATAATTTTCGTACTTTGACCAATGAATAGAAATTACACTTAATGAATAATTGACACAACTGCCTTGTCCAGCCGGCAGCATAAAAATGAGGGCCGTATCCATCGTCAGTCATTTTTATCATCAACTTCAAGTAGGATTTATGACGAAACTCATCCATAGTTTATTTTTTATACAGCGGGATTTATTTGATCTTTTTTGAACTAAAACACAACCTGCTCATCGAACAATTTAACTTTAAGCCATGCCAGGTAGAAAACAAAACTCTGCCTGTTTATTTTTAAAGCGTATAGAATGTTTAATAGTTTATTTAAGTAAATGTTGACTTTGCTGTTGAAAGAAAACCTACCTTATGTATCTCAAACTTCTTTCAGCCAAATTCAGCCTTTTGAACTCATAGAAGTCGTACGAATCTTCGCCATTGATCTCTTCTGGCCAGTAACTGCCAACTATCCTGAAGATGACGGCTAACTGTATGAAAAAGATGAACGCTTCTACGGGAGATGTTGTGGAAAACCTTCTGACTTTTATTAAAATTTCATTTATGGCTTCCAAATTCAGGCTGAAGGAGTTGATTAGATTTTTTTCCCGGTCTCTACCCATCAGTAGTAAATATTTTAAGTGGGCCAGGGAGCAAAAAGCGGATAATCTTTCATTGTGATGCGAACGTTGTTACTGTTATGCTGGTGACTTTGTGAAGGACAGGTTCGAATTAGCATATGTAAGCGCTCAATCACAGTTGGTTGGAAGCAATTTTGAGATTTTTGCACTCTAACATTTCCAATTCTTGACCCTGTATCAAAAGGAAATTCCCAAACGTTTTTCAGGGTCAATATATTCGTATTGTATGAACTAATCAGTTTTCTACCTCAGTTATAGCTGGCTTTCAATTTTCCGAGTCATTTTCTTTGTTCATCCGATATCTAGGTCAAATTGCATTTGCATACTGATTTCGAACAAATCCCTATGAAATGATCTCCTATGACGATTACAAGTGGTCACCCGGGTGATTTGGGTAAAGGTTTAGTTTTATTGGTGCTCGTTTCCCAAAACCCTCTCGTCTGTTGAATGTGATGTGACTGTTGATTAGGGCTTGTCTTTTAGTAAGCAGATAAGTGACTTACGGAATCGTAGCACGTCACGGTAATTACTGATTAATCGTTTCATCCTGAGGGTTTGCACGACTTGAGTAAATTGACTGGAGGACAAATTAAGCCTTGTTTATGGTTTAATAATCTAGTGGATTCGGCCTAGAACAAATTACGTTAACTGGAACGAAAATATTTGTGTTTGTAAGTAATTTGTTGACTACACACAATAACTAGCTTCTATATAAGAACCAACAATGGTGCTCAGAAGCTACAGGCTGTCCGGTGAAATAGTGGTAAAGTCACACGGCAAATAAATTGAAATGCGATAGATTGTACATTTGTTACGGACAGAAATTCCAAGAAATTTCAGTATGGTCATGCACAGTATAATGATTTTGTGGTTTTACCCCCCTCGGTTGACGAATAAACAGAAACGTTGCAAATGGTTTCCGGTGCAAATCAGATGTCAAGAAACATGAGGTGCATCACTGATCATTGATAAACAAACACCATACACACTTGACTGTTGGTTAATTTTCAGCACTTTCACGCTTTGTTGTTAACACGATGTTGCTACCAGCAACAAAGTTTTATGAACCTGTTTCTAAAGGACTATTACAGTACCGTAAATAAGAATCTCTTTCGAAATACCGATTTTCCGTAAGTTTTCGTGCTGAAATTTTACGAGTATTGAGGAAAGTATGGATTTGTTTATCAAAGAATGGTCAGGTTATTGGTATTAAGTAGCTCTGTGGTTTCGAAAGTCAATGTATGCCATGAACAGTAGTTCACATTCAATATAAGACTGACACAACACACTTGTTACATAATATTCACTGAATGTTATAGTTCCTAGTCAAGAACACAATCTATCCGGACGTGACCAAATCGATTTAATCACCCGGACATTGCACGAGTCTGTCTGCGAACGAAGTAACGCGACGCGAATGAGACAATCATACTAGTTCATTCACTGATCCAAACCAGATTGCTCCTCCTGTCGATACAGTTGAATCAATATGATAAATAACAAAAAGCTGTCCAAAAAGTGTCACGATTTGGTCTAGGTTATTACAAGTTAAAAATCTTTATGAAACAAAAAACGGATAACATTAATCATGGTGCTTATCATGTGTGGAGTGATCAACTACTGACAGACAAACGGATTGAAAAAAAAGAGAAAATACCTGCTGCCAGGCGTCCATAAACATTTGTACAGATTTCTTATGTTGAGTAAGATCATCTAATCATGCTAATTCTCATGGACTCGAAAACTATCGTATACTCCAACTGACAAACAAGCTGTGTCCACTGAACTCCTCGTATTCAAATCAGACACAGCTGTAGGACAGAAAAGTCTATGTGTCTTGTCAAGACGGATCGAATACAATAATCTGATTTAGTTTTGATTTTGATTAAACGTCTTTCGTTTGTGTACCAGTCGCTGATTCCTATGCTTTAAATAGATAATCAAGGTTAAATCAAAGAAACGAGAACAGATCAAGTAGTTGCAGGAAAGAATATTGTCTCATGCAAACGTTTGCCGTATCCTACATCAGAAAAGAGTGCTTCATTGATCATCCAAGGACCTGAAGGCTGATGTAGACATAACAATTGACGGTGAAAAGTCTGGGACTCGGGTGGGCTCAAATTGGCGATGAAGACAGGATGTCAGAACATCGCAGGCTCACTACAAGCTGAGCATGAAACTTTCACAGTTGAACTCAGGTACTCACCCATCCGTGTGATTAACGTCAAATTCACTAAATTCGCAAAACTGCTTATCAGTAATGCATCCCCGATATCCGACAAAATGGTGGATGGAGTTTAGCTTAACCTGCTGAGGAAATTCCGAAAGGCAGTCAAGCCCAAATTGCTTTTAACCAATGCCTTATTGTAGGCAAGTAGCCAAACCAACGTGAAAATTATGAGAGCTAGGTTTGGCATACTATTTCGGTTAATCGAGCGATTGTCTTCTTTGTACATGCTGCTGCGTTATTTGTTTCTAGCTCACCTGAAACACAGAGCTTTACTTTTGTCTCTCTTAGTTACCACATCTGCGACACAGCACGTCAGTGATACAGTCATCTCTTAGACCATCAATATGGAGACATGCAGAATCAGACGATAAACGATGCCTTGCCACTACTGAGTTTGCAAAGGTCAATATTCATAAGCCGGAGAAACCGTCCCTGAAGAATAGGTTGAGTTTATCAGAATATCCAGAACAGACATTTACATGAACATGCTATTGATATTATTTCTTGGACTGTTGAAATTGTACAGCGCAGGGATTTATTTTTACCGCAGTACTGAACGACGTTACTGGAGAGGGGGCGAGAGACGGGTCGAATGCCAAGTAAATCCGAGTGGTTCTTCTAGCCAAATATGTCAAGTATGCGCATTGGTCTGTATTCGCAGTATGGCTATCCGATCAGTCCGTTTGAGACCACTGTAGACACACGGCCTAAACAAACGGCTTAGGGCTGTGTAACACCGCTGACAGTTTCAGCAGTACATTGTGATTCATTGCGGGTAGCCTGTGATAAGTTATTCGCCGTGCAATAAGCTATACAATGGTCGTCATGAATCTTCAGTTAGTTTTAGATTTTGATCAAATAAATGCTGGTGACTGAACGTGTTTCATCACATCTAGACCAGCGTGAGTTGTTTTACACGGAATACGTTTAAGAGCTGACGTTATGTTCCACCGATCTAGCTTGTTTCATGAAAAACGTGAAAACAGAGATGTACATGGATTATGTTTTGAAACAATTTCTCCTTGTTTCAGAACCGAGGAATTGAGAGAGTAATGAATGGGATATTGGGCTTTGGGAGGACGCTGGCCATTATGATTTCCCCACTGAGTCTACCAGGCCACCGCCGTGTTGAATGAAGAAACAGAGTGCTGAATCACAACAGTGGTGATTAGTTTGATAAACATCTGTTGGGAAAGGGCACTTTTTCCCAAAAATTCGCATTATTTGCAAGGGAAATGGATTTCTTTATTTCCTGGGAACTAGATAGCTCGCCAGAATTCTGGAACGTCCAGGAAGTTACGCTCGCTTCTGATTGGTCCATTCGGCGACCTAGGCCAAGGCCGACCCAAACCTATGAATACAGTTGCTATAAATCACAATTTTGAGCTTCGGGTTGAGCAGAAAATAAAGCTCGTTTGAAGGCCGTCTTTCTCCTTACTTGTTGGGGGGTTCTAAGTTGCGAGAGTTGCGTTCCGATATTTGAACTCTGATTTTCGTACCGCTTTGCAATATCGTTGCGCTCGTTTGCGATAGAGATACTGATCGTGGTCTTGTGTTTGTTCTTGCCTTTCTCTATCAGGTGGGGTCGTAACAATATCACAGTGAAAGCGTTTAATTTGAGTGAAACACTGCGCAACAACAACTTAAAACATGGCGGACCGGAATCGAATGTTGTCTGGTTCTTTCGAAGAATAGGTGATCGTCAGGCGAGCTTACAGAAAACCATGTTCTTTGTTACACACCTACTGCTTAGCCGAGCCGTGGGCAAAGTTTTTGTATCAGTCAGAATTATCTCTACATAGTTTTCCACTTTACAGGTTGATCTCACGATACCGAAAACGGTACTACCCAGTTCTTATTTTTGTTGTCCACATCATAGCTGAAGATGTTTAGAACACTGCGTTCAAATTGCGAAACCGGCTTATCGAACATGATTAGAGTAATCAATAATTCTAAAAGACAGATATTACGAAGTGTACTTGTCTCATTTCACTGCATTACCCACATACAAAAGCCGTCGAATACATACATTGGGTGCGCGGCAACAAGAAAATCATTTAATCGGTTGCTTCCAATGCAGTCGTGCTGATTACGTCCGCACTATCTAAGTATAAATAAATGGTCGATACCTTCTGATTTGCATAAACGTGAATACTCACCACTTTGTAGTGTAACATTCTTGAGTCAACTGAGAAAAATATCTGACACGGTCAGGCGGCCTTCAACTTCTATCTCGTAGAAACTGTCACTTTTGAACGATAAATGTCCTGAAGCTGGTAAGTTAGTTGAACTGTACGTCATCAATAAAATCCAACGTATCATCGGTACATTTTTTTACGAGAAGTGTTACAATTAATCGATTGTGAAGGTTATCCTTGAACCAATTCTGGACAACTGTCAACCAACGTTGGTCGCAATAGATTGTCTGTAGCCGGAACATCAAACTCCTTATAAAAAAGAACATTTAACTTTTTCTGAGTATACTGTTTAAATATTATCGTCACGTTTATACAGTACTCAACAGTGACATACGGAACAGATTTCGACAGGAACTAAAGATGTATAACAAATCGACGGCCACATTCATTCATTCTTGCATGCGTGATTAGGGGCTCAAAGAAACCCAGTTTGGAGGAACTGATCAACATATTCCTTAGAGCCTGGGGAGATTTAGAGTAACTTTTTACGCAACAACAGCTAGAGGATTCACAAGCCATAGGGCTAGCCTGTGGTATGCTGAAGTGTTCATGGATAGAGCTGGTCTCATCCGAACAAGGCTTCTGTACAATGTCGGTGAGTACGTCACGTGTGGTAAGCGGAACACGTACGTTCCATATGCCCATATTTAGATTAATTAATAAGTGCGTGCAACAGCGGGACTTGAGCTTCTCTGAAATGTGGTTTTCTGCCGAAATATTTTTATTCGACTTGTGATTAAGTTTCATTTTATATCCATTAAACAGTAACATTTACTTTTACTATACCTAGTCTACTCCATTCAAGATGATTGTGTTAAGGTCTCTGTTAAGTTTGAGGAAGACGACTTCCAGATTCCTCTCCAAGTTATCAACGTTTCACAACGTTTCGTTGTTAAACAACGCTGTTAAATTACGGATGAAAATGAAGCCTCACAGAAGATATTCATGGACATATTTCAAGGATTGCATGTAGGTCCTTTTGAATCTCCCATTTGATTGTGTAGATTAGCTAACTAGACCTGAGTTGACGTGCAGTCAGTTTTTCCTCCACTCGGTTCTTTCCTTCTCCCACTGGTAATTAGTTTGCCAGATGAAGCTGTACAAGTCTCGGAGTCATGTTCACCTTAGGACTGCGTATTTTTAGTTCTTGTGGGCGACTCTTGGCAGGATGAGTTCTTTAACATGTTGTTCCGCAATGAATAGTCATTCCTTTAGATGTATCGTGTAGAATTGTGTGAAAAACCCGAGTAATTGTTGTAGCAGTTCTTGTGGCCAAGAGCCATGCCAAACAATGAACTAGATAATGTAGTGTTGATACCGACACTAACGTTGTTGACAGAGTTGAAACTGCTAACCATGTTGGACATTAACTATCGGGCGCCGTGTCGGATGGTTCTTTTCGGGCGTTGCGCTGGGCGACTTCAGTCAACGTTGAACCGAGTCGTTCCCGCCAGGCGCTGTGCCAAGCGTTGATTGAGTAAATATAGCTATTTTTATAGTTCACGTTAGTCTTTAATATGTGGGTCAACGGGGATTTCACATGTTACATATTAGATGCGAAATGTTAGGGCGACTATGGACGTGATTACCTAAACGATAAGTTCAACAAGGTAATTAGGGAACATGTACGGACGAACATGATGGGTTTATTATGGTGTTCCAATTGACTGAACGGCGGCCTGTCAATCCCAAATAAGGTCATTTGAACCCCTACAAGTTTCAGTCCGACCTGTCAGCAAATAAGAGAGCAGTGGTCTACCATACCCTGTTTTTACAGGTCATTGAAAATCTATTAGCTTAACCTACCTGTTTGAACATTATTCAACAGATTGAATTACTTCAGCCATCCAAAAGATGTGTGGCTGGTGAAACTGCTCGCACATACCTGTAAAGCGACCGTCTCGTTCAGCTTGCTTGATATTCCGAGTACATTCAGTTCCCGCTGGTCGACGCTATCTGATTATACAGACTAGAGGTTCATAAACCTTTGCTAACAAGTATCACAAGTCATTATGGCAAGTGAAATCTGAAATTCTTCATAAAAATGCACGTAGTATGTTTTGTTCAACTAATCTCAGGCTTGGGAACAAGTCAGACTAATTTAATTTCCTGAAGCAAAAGAGCAGTACATCGGTAAGCAAAGAGTATAAGCAGACCTGGGTGAAGAAGTTTTGCCTATCAGCAAATCGTCGAGTGCCATGAGTGATGCACCTTCATGGTGATCATTTGTGAAAACCTAACGGTAAGTTTACAATTGAATTGTCTCGGCTTCAGCGTACACCATGGCCGTTCAAAAATTAGACTCTTCCTTCTCTCAGCGATGAGGATGAGGTAATTTGGATGGTTAAAACTGAAACGTTTCAGTAACTAATGCCAATCACAATGACTGTAATGTTACTTTTCCAGCTGACCGTTTCTGAGTTTGATCCCGTTTCATTTGAATTATCTCTAGGTGTGTACTTTCTAGACGTATACTGAAACATGTGCTCAAGCTGTTGCACAATAACAACGGTGTGACCTTAGCAGCTCTTTATTTGCCTTTTATTTTTCCATCCGAAACTTCAGCATTCGATGTACCATCAATATTTGGTGTCCATAGGTTCATTATAATAAGCCGTAACCGAGTAGCACACGAACTTATACCATTAATTAAATAGCAACTGGTAAGTTAAAATGCAAAGAACTCTCAATGAAATCACAGTATTACTCATGCGGTCATGGATACTTTGGTCGTTCATATTTAGTTACCTCGATTGTTCGGTTCGTATGGTAGATCGACCCACAACGGTGAATGTCAATTGTGGTGGATGCTTTGTTAATCAGGAAATAAAAAACTGTATGTATTGTAAAGAAAGCAATGTCAGTTACTGTTGTACAGAAACTGTTTCCATTGATTGAAATTGATGGATTCAATCGCTTTGCGGTATATCACTGTCACTAAGTACCTGTCCTTTCAGAGGTTTGGGCATATGTAAGACTAATCTAGCCCCGTTGGAATTAGTCAACCTTTAGGAAGACGCAATGTTTGCTAATAATATTAATCACGACAAGCAGTCCATACTAATCTATTCATTTCTGTTAGTTCAACTATCCACATTGTGTATGTGGTTTGTTCACAATAGCGTTTAATTTAACGTACAATGATTATTGTTGTCCGGGGCTTCTGTGTTTTGCTTGTGCAGCTGATCAACAAACCATCATTTGGGGCTAGAATGACGCATTGTGTCATCATTTCAGCGGTCGGTTGTAGATCAACACAACCTCCTGTGGAAAACAAAGGTGGCAAGCTGGCTTGTTGCATGGTGTGAAAAAGGCAAAATGTTGGATAGCTGCTCTTACCATTGTTATTGTTATCAGTGAGACGATAAATATCCAACAGATTTGACATCGTTGTTGACACTGTCGTCGTTGTTCCTGTTGCTGCAACTGGTGGTACTGATGATGATGATAAAAAACTCGTCCCAGCAGATGGCGTCAGCCTGTGTATCCTAAATGCGATGTGTTGTTCCCATACGTCCAGTAATTCCATGTCCATTTGTGATCAGAATGTGCAAAATGTTACTTTCGCAAACATCACATGATTTTCATCTCATTGTTTTATTCGAGCTCATATACGTCAATGAAATTAGTGGTATGCTTGAGTATTTTCGACTTTACTTTCATGTTTACAAAACAGATTGTAGACTATATAAAGCTATAAGGGACGGAGAATTAATTATCCATCTAATCAGATAATCGTAATATTCGTATAGTTTTCGTACATTGTAGTTATGACAGTGAACTGTGCTCTACACTGTTTGTTGTATATCTTTACTTCTTTGATCTTTTACAATAATGCTTAATAGCTAAGCACAGAGAAAATTTAAATACTATTTCGTGTTAAATGAAATTGAAAATGTTGACTCCAAAAATGATGTAAACTGTTAACAACATACTAACCGTCTCTATTGTCTCATCGTTGATACTATATAATCAACCGTATCGCTTTGGAACCAAGTTCTCATTGGAATCATATTTGAGCACATAGTTCACAGCTAGGAAGATCCATCTTTTCAAGATAGGTTCGCGCTCCATGGCGTTTCTCCTAACACAGACACAATCGTCCCGTATTAGGACATATCGCGCATTAAACACATCGGAGTTGTGCTTATTATTGACTACTAACTGAAAAAATGTCTGTCAAGAAATGTCTAATTAAACCAATTCGTCACATACTCATTAACGTGGCTACTATTTGAGAGTTCTAGATCTGATCTAATTCCTAGCTGTTCAAAACTAACGGGTCTATCCAGATTTCAGATAGCCACCTTTGGATACAAGGGTAAACGGCTGGTCTTAGTGATACACGCGAACAGAATATGGTAGCATAAACAACTTCGGAAAGGTTTATGCATATTCCACGGTTGGGATTTACTGAACGTCATCCTTTGGAAAACACTTCAGATAAAATGTATTCGCACAACTTATGTTCTCAAGGATGAATAATTATCTGCATATCTTCAGTTCATAAGATTTTATCGGTCAGAAGGATAAGTATCTATCCTGTTACTAACCCGTGCTAGAAATAACACTTAACTGGACTACGTATGGAAGTTAAGCAAAGAGTAACAACCACAAAAATATTTCTTTGATCGGTTTCGGGAGACCACTACCAATCAGTCACAGATAATTTTAGGAGCTTTGTAAAAAGAGCTTTCGCCGTGTGTTGCCCTTATCTAATTCCTAGAATTGCTGTTTGCTGTGGAACGTCTTCTTGATTGGTCGAACGAGAGAGCAAAAGCATGTGACCGATATTACAGTGCTGCCACCTGAGCAACTGCGTCACACGGTGTTCATGTTCCCCGAAACAACGACATATCAAAAAAACCAACTAAAGTTAACAGACCTTTTAAAGCCGTTTCCAGTTTTGCGAAATCTTGTAAATTTACTGTGTTGTGGGATTTACGTGCAAATAAGTCGGGATCCAACTGCACACTTTATGTTTGAACAGCAAGGTTCTGCTGTTTTTTTAGTGGTGCAGTTAACTAAAATTAGCTACTATTATCTTTAGTGGTGCCCAATCGGTGATCTCTAACCCACGATGCAAATGTCACTGATATTTGAACTGTCTTAAACACACATGCGGTCAAAACTTTGAACTCTGACTAACCGATGTGAATTATCAAGCGAAAAAGCGGGTTTGTATTGTCATCTTAATATTTATTTGGGTATAACACGTCGGTTACCGAAATATTCACCAGTGTGGGGCAGATGAGGTGCTGCAGTGGTTTTCTTAAACGTGTTGTTGCGAACATTTACAAGCTTGAATCATTAACAGACAAGGTAAATTGTAGTCTTAGGTTCACGCAGATCACTTACTCGCATGTGAATTTATGAAAAAAGAAAGCACCCAATATCAGGTGACATCACGAAGTTGACTCGGGTCTGTTGTTGCATTGCTGTACAATAGTTGTGTTTATCACCTCAAAAATTGTGACGGAAAAACTAGATTTCGTTGTCATTTCTTAATGCCCACTAACCTAACTAGTGCGGCTAAATGTGTCAAGCTGCCCGTAATATGAATGAATTGAGAAAGAAATGCTACAAGCTTGTGTAAAAATCACATAATTAGTTGCTTCTTTGCATGTTTTTCAGTTTCTACTAGAGATACACATGTAACCAGATAATGTGGACAAATGTGATGATTTAATCCCATGAGGTCAATTACACTGAACTACTCGTCACATTTACAATTTGAGACAAATTTTATTAGTGTAACACCTGGACTACAGAATTCTCAACGCAGTGGTCTGGTAATGAAGTCTTTAAGATAAAGTGTACAGGCTCCCAGTACAGCTTTGTGACATAACTGATAGAGAACATGCCACGTAAGCATACGCAGATTATGTCGCTTTTTTGAACCTAATCGAAGCCCGGAGTTTTCACAAATGGATCTCGCTCAAATTACTAAGTATTTCTTACCGCTTACCAATAATGTACTCACTTAAGCAAACCATCATCACAAGCGCACAGGAAAGAGTAGATGTTAGACAAAACCGTATGAAGTGCCCGCCAGATATCTGCACTCTCGGAGACGTTTGGAAACTGGTGCTTGTATTATACATCCCAATTTTTATACTTGAACAAACCAATATTATAGAAGTCAGGTGCAATTGGATGACAGTGTACATAGGTACTTTGCTGTTGGGCATATTGTGGGTGAATAGCAGATTCTTGTCTTCCACAAGTGATTGCAAATAAGTAGCATGGAGTTCAACTCACATATCCCGCATATGTACTGTAGGAAACGTTTAAAAATGTCCTATCTCTTCTTTAAAATGTTTGCCCACCCAAGTTAAGTTTTATTGAAAACTTTACTACGCAGACTAGGTAATATTCATTCTCTCCAGCAAACAATACAGTGTTAGATTACATTAAGCAAAGGAGCATTGCATATGGGCTAGCTGATTCTGATCAAACATAACCGGTATGCAGTCACAGCTGGCGATTTACTGCATCTTCACATGTGCATTGGCTGAATATCCAGTTGGCCAGAGTGAATAAAGCATCTTGTAATGATTACTCGGTTCTCATACTGACTGGCTGTGAGACCTTCACTGAATTTAGCCAGTCAACACTTCACTGGACTCAACACTGCCTTACTTAGTTCTGTACGATGACTAACGATAACCAACATTTGGCGATCAATGCCGGTTAATGAGTCACGATTTCACCAGGTATATTTGATGGGAGAGTATAAGTACGGATTTTCATGGAAAGGCGATTCAGTGATCAAATGAGCATGCTCTTAATGATGAATGAATCCATGCATGGATGGTTATCTTGTCCAATGAAAAGAACTTGCATTTTCTGAACCCAACATCAAAGATTTGTTTGGTAAAAGCCTTACTCGAATTTCATTTTCTATTAGTAATGTAAGTCAAAAAGAACCATGTGATTCAAGACGACATTGTTCTACAGACCGATATACGGCAGTTTAAAGCATTTTACAGTTAAAACACTGTCCTCTCCATAGCGAGTTGCTGCTGAGTGCGTTTACCTTTATTCGCACATCAATATAAAGCGCCGATGATATAAAGTTCAATTCCGCCAACGAGGAACATAGTAAGCAAGTTATACAAAAGCTTACTACTCGAGGAAGGTATACTATCTATAGTAAAGTTCAGTTAGGCGATCAATACAGGGAAGCAAGTGCACCTGCGTAGACTAACAACAGGTTAAGAAACAAAATCATTTTATGTCAGATCCGAGCCCGGTCACCAATGCTGACTGACACAGAATTTTTGTTTTGTCAAACTGTGTCAACTGTTCATCTATGTTCACTGGCGACCGACATGGCAGAATCGGACTGCCCATTTCATATCTTCTCAAAATTCGGTTGCTTAGGTGTCCAGACTGCGATGAGCCGATCAGGCCCTATCATGTGAGTTCCGAGAGTGAAACTTGACGGTAGAGCATTTACAGTTGTAAACCCCGTTTCCCGTTTGATGCCTAATGTTTGGAGCTTACTTGAAAGAACCACTTCTAACACGCACCCGTAATATACAGTATATTTTCAGTGGTGACATCTATAGATAAACTCACGAAGTGGCAATGGTGTCCTCATTAGAACCACGGTCGGTGGACACTTTTATGGGCAATTTTAAACGAACAGTGCTCAACATTATTATGGATCGAATGGTTTTCTACAGGCGTTATGCTGATGACATATTCGCTATCCGAGACTCATCTTTCAACGAGGCTGATATTTTAAAGAACTCCAGCTGTGCACATCCGCTGATAAGTTTCACCTCAGAACTGGAGCCGGATGAGTCTTTCCAATTTCTGGACCTCTCTCTGAGAAGGAGTGACGAAAGTTCCAAACGCTGCGTTTATCGTAAGATTACTTGGTCAGGCCAGTACAGCAAATCTGACAGTTTTACTAACTTAAAATTCAAACAAAACCTGGTCAAATGTTTGGCAGACAAAGCCATAAAAATCTGGTCAGCAGATACTTTGGAACATGAATTACAGTTTTTAACCCGTGCACTACGAGAAAATGGCTACCAGGCATATGAAAGCAGCTGAAGCACTAGTTAAGATTCAAGGGGTAGACAGAAAGTCCATCTTGATGCGGTTGCCATACAAAGGAGATGCGTTGACTGAATCGCCGACCTGTCCGTTTACTAGTTCTCTTATGAGAACATTCAGTGCAAATAGACCGATTACTTCATTTACCAATTCACCGCTGACTTCTCTAAATCTGAAGGATAAAGTGCTGGT
Source organism: Paragonimus skrjabini miyazakii (assembly GCA_014338405.1). Taxonomy (NCBI): domain Eukaryota; kingdom Metazoa; phylum Platyhelminthes; class Trematoda; order Plagiorchiida; family Troglotrematidae; genus Paragonimus; species Paragonimus skrjabini miyazakii. Next base: position 102,007 of record JTDE01000131.1, read on the forward strand.
CCACAAGTTATCTCTGGTGATTTACTCGCTCCTTTGCGATTGTTCAGCAAACTGCATGGGCAGTACGACTCGACGTTTGTCTTGAGAGATCAGAGGACATAACTTTGCATAGATCGGGAATGAGTGAAAGAAAATCAGTCACGAAAGCCATTGCAGGTTGCCCGACTAACAGTGATCACCTGGTCAGCATAGATCGATCGTTCACCCTTACATATAGGGTTCCATCGAATCGGACAAAACTGGTTCGCCGGCGAATGTTGACCACTGCCAAGGCCATTGCCATTCGATTACGCAAATCAGCCTTGTGTGAGTAGAAAACTTCGTTCAATTGCTCTAGCTGCCTTGGGCGTTTGCTGACTCACCTGATAGATATGTAAGCCGTTAACATTCAACTGGCGTTCCGAAACACAAAAGTGAGACAGTGTGAGTTTTGATCAATACCAAGCTTCGCATGTGACCGTTTCCAGCGTTACTTTCTTTTGTAACTGTAACAGCTTGATGTGATTTTATCGAAAAAACGTTCCTTATGCTTCGTGTCCATTATTAGTGTTGTATATTGTTCACGATGTCACCGTAGTTAGTTGTGAATCGCTTTGACATCTAAGACAACACGGTGTAAAGTTTGAGCACGAAATTTGCTCAGATCACTGGAGTAAGTTACTCAGGGAAAGCGGACTAGAATTTGAGGCAGTTTTGAACCACAACGATTCTTATGTGAGCACGCGAATACAACCGCGACAAAAGTGGTAATCATAACTAAACCTACGACAAATGGAGAAAGTTATTTGTTTCTCACCACACTAACTTGCTTACGGTTGATCAACGAAACCCGTCGTCACTTTAACTCTGTGTTATATTTCAGACACCGAATTGCTACACTTTCTGATGTGAGATTCGGAGAAATTGTTAAGGATAAAGATTTCATGCTACACTGTCTATTCACTCTGTACCCAATTGTCGGTACACGTTCTTTACGATTAAAGAACCAACAAACATCCATAAACTACAAGAGCATAAATCATAAGTTTATGTTCCGTCCTTTGTATGGTTGTTTGTATTACACCAGGTATCTAGTAGGTTCACTTAAACTTCGCCTACTCGAAGTGCCTGCAACGATCATAACTCGCCTCCGTTTACAGCTGAAGATTACTGAAATATAGTAATGAACATAATTGTAAACTTAGGTTATGCTACCAATCTCTTTCACATATTGTCCCCCCAGGAGATCAATGTTAAGAACTCTGGGGAAGAAGTTCGACTGTTTTTAAAACTCAGATCCAGTTGGAAAAGTTGTGCAATAGGCTGGAAAAGTGATGCGTCACGTCATTAGAAAATGCAGATTAGTTACGCAACAAAGTGGTAAATATCTCATGTCGGTTTGTAGCCTCCTGCACTGCATCGTTTTGAACGAAAACGTATTCACGTGATTAACTCCGAAGAGATAAACGGTAATCGAGTGTGGTATAGTACATCAAGAGGCTTGATATTGCTTATGTTCTGCTTGAGACGTTCAGTATGGCTTGAGGGCTTGGTGAAGTCAGCTGTTTCAGATTGGAAAATGAAGTGACTTGGTAAGCACAAAGTTTTACGAACACAATTTCGACAGGTGAATGGCAGACATCCTACTTGATGGCTGAACGAATTCCCAGAAGAGCAGTGGCTAATTGGGTCCTCGTGAGTCTTCAGAACAGCATTACATTTACAGTTAAACCGTTCGATAAGGGCCATTGACACAGAGGATTAACAGTTGTCCTGTAATATTATGTACCAATGAGATTTATGAGAGCGTATGGAAGTGATAATTAAAACGCTTTTTGTATGTGTTGTCGTAACTGCTGAGATACCAGATACAGATATCCATTGTTCTAAAAGTGCGCGGGCGGTATTAGTGTTTGTGAGGTTGATAAACACAGTGTGTCCAGAAAAGGAAACATTATCAACCAGGTGAACGAGAGTGAGAATCGCACAGTTTAGACGATGCGTGCGACTCATTAGATTACAAATTGGCTCGCGGTTCCCGTAGATGTCAGTCCAAATGATCTTGAACGTTGGTATTCGAATGCATGCGTAGGTGAGATAGACAGAGTGAAGGGTCGGGCTGACAGATACGGGGGAGATGAATGAGAATAAGCAGCCAGACTTGGCAAGCGGCAATGAACAGTCACATATCCAATCATTATCTTCCTCTGATCCAAGTAACCAGCTCATATAAAATTGCGGTGACGAGCGTACTGGTAGAATGCATCAAAGTGGCTAATGGACATGATGACACCAAAAACTGGCAGCTCAGCGGTCAAGCTGGAACCCTCCGTCGTCGATTGCTGAATCCCTTTTGGATATAGGTACTTTGGTTGACCCACTTGCATTGTTCGTTGTGTTGTTAATCAATCGGAAACCGAGTCTGTTAGTTTAGGCTGTGCTAACCAAACAGCCTCAACCACTTGTTTTCGCACGAATGGTGATGCAGTAGTCAGTATGTTTGCAACGGAGTAGACCTTCACTTTGATAGTGTACATCATACTTACTTGCTGTCCTTATTGCCCTGCATGCTTTACAAACAGTGTGGTCTTATTTGTGTGGCTGGTGAGAATAGATAACTGAATTCCGAAACGCGGCCGTGGTAGAGACATGGGTTACTGACACACTCTGACAACAGCATGACTGGCCTAGTATATGAAGTCGAAAGGAGATGATCCAACGGTCCGCGGGATTGTAACAGATGTGTAGTGTTCAATTTATATGCAAACGAAATGTTGACATCTCGCAGTACTGTTCTTTTTGCCGTGTTGATGAACTGGAACATACTGTGTTTTACGCAGCAATCAACCACTCTGTACGGAATCAGTCCAGAGTTGTTTTTAATATATAAACCACGGGGTTTCGGAAAACAGGTTTGCAACATACCAAACAAATGTGCGTAAGTCCATGCCAAAATCAGTCTTGCGTTTCCACAATGTGGTCTTGACTCCAATAAGTCATACGTTGCACCATGGTTTATCAGTGATAAAACCATGTAACAAATGTACTTACTACCATGTTTTGTTCATTTTTATTCCCAGTGCCAGAACCCGTCCCTCGGAACAGACTGAGAATAAAACTTGTCTGGATCCGCGAGAATTTCTCCCCATACATTTGAATCCTAAGTGTGACCCTGGTTCATTTAATCTTTCCTTGGCGTTGAAATATAGTCATATTTCCTAAGTCGCTAGATCGCATTCAGACGCTGTTCTCACTGTGCAATTTTGGTGTAATATGGCTCTTTAGAAACCGAGATACCAGCAGTCATTCTGAAAGGATTTATGGGTTATTCCATGCAGATATTTACACATGAATTCAAGCTGTACATCTGTTGACCCTGTAGTTAAATGCCCTGAGGGTACCCGATAATTTATTCCGTCCAAGTGAGTTTCAGAGGTAGCCGTAAAAAATACTGAGAACATGTATGCGTAAGTTCTTCAGAAACAGCAATCACCTGGATTGCGTCCGAAACGTTTATGCATTTTGAGATAACCGCTATTTGAACTATTTCAAGTTGATCCTTAGTAAAAGCTCACCTGTTTCAATGTCAACTTAGTAGAACTGATGAAAATATATCGTGCTCACGATACCAATCTGTTAATGTTTACGTCATTTTATACCCACGATCGGTATTAACAGGAACGGTTGTAAAAAATAACTACAATAATGGAAAAACTTATGCACATAAAAAATAAGCCTAAAAGAATCCTGTTTCTATTGGAACAGATTGGTAAATTCCCTCCATTTATCCCGTGGATCAACGCAGTGAAATTCACTACGCTAATATTGGAAAATTTTACACAGAATCAATTTGGGCATAGAATCAGAGGCTAGGGAACTCTGCTCTCTCAACGGAAGTTTGTTCCCTATTTGTGTGAAGTGGGATTAATCACGCTCCATGTACACTGCTGATGCACACTCCATCGTTCCGCTTACCTCCAGCTCAACGTTTATATAATGATAAAAACAGATATTTTAAGTTTGAAAAATTTGTATTTATCTTTGAGTGTGTGATGAAAAACTTTAACTAAAAAGGTTTTTCACAAACACTATACACATACGCCGTGAATGAATAGAGTTTCATTAAACACTTTCCAAATTGCATTTTTAATTCCCAGTCTCCGATTCGATCAATACGACAAGAAGAGTCAAGTAAGTAAGTATTACATATATATTCTGAACACGTGCAAACACGTAACTAGTTTACAGTATGTCGACAGAGAATAAGATATAGGTTCTGAATGAAAGAACTACAATTGCGGACAGGAACGGAGTTGATCGCCTTGCAAGTCGGTGGTGGTCGCTTTCTCTCCGTGCTGTAATCCGTGTTGAGTGAGAAAAAGCCGTTGTGAAGCACCTCTCGTTTCGCATAGAACAAAGTTTTACGTATATATATATATATATATATATATATATATACGGAAACAGACATCTGTTTGTCGACTTTAACTTAAGTGCTAGAATGAGTTGCTTGTCTCCATTCATTTGGAGGCATCATTAATCCTACCCGATCCCAAGAATACGCGTCATTTACGACTTTCAACAAGTATGAAAAAGAATATCATATTATTATTCGAAAAACGATCATTAATCTGTCTTCGGGTACGCAGAATCGCAAAAAATTTGACGGACTTCCACTGTGTATGTGATTCAGTTACCAAACCATTTGCCTTGCGAAACAGTTCGTGTATTCGCCAACTTCAAAACGTTTTTTAAACCGTACTTACTAATGAGCTGAGGTTAATTAGCCGGTGAACAGGTCGATCCACGCGATGAAGTGTTGCACTTGCCTATACCGCATCGAAATAGAATTGATCACATAGGGTTTTACGGATGAGTTCGTATTTTCATGGTCCTCATTAATAAAAACGAATTATTTCGCTGTTGAGTCCCATAATAGTGTTGTGAGTACCTTTGGGTTTAATATCTCAAATTTCAAGCATTTCATCTGCACGTTTTGCTCAATGCAGCAGAACATATCTTGTGCGTTTGTCGAAATTTGAAACATACAAATTTCCAATAGTAGTAATCAGTATTTTGCGGCATCTTTGGTTTTACTGCAATGCTTACAGGCAACATTCGTCAAATTTGCTGCCAAATAACTCTGATTCATTTCGGGATCTGACCGTACTAATAGTTCAGTTTGGAAGGCTGAAAGAGTCTTTCGGTGATTCTTGATTATATTTTTGCACTGATTGTTAAAAGTTTTCATGACCTTCATAATTGTGTTATCAGCAACTGGTTAGTAACATATATATCCAACTATTTGGAAAGTTATATGTTTGACGGTTGGCAGAGAGACCTTGTGAAGTTACTTATACTCGCCTTTTCATTTGATTCCCATTTGAAATAAAATGCCATATAGTTGAATTAGTAAACGTCCGATAGACCATATGGTGCCAAGAATATCCCCAGAAATTCCCTATCGTACCGTCAAATTTCATGTGAATACTTAGTAATCTTGTTCATATTCGGTCTGTTCAGCGTCTGTTAATCTGACTGGAGATTTCTACTGAATTAACCTGTCAACCTAACATTTTTAAAGGGATTTATAACGATTTCGGTAGAAACTGCTGATAAACGCCTTACGCTGCAGACAGAGTAGGATATCCACTGCACTGATTTTCAACTTGTGCACAGTTTTCTAGACCAAGGGCTCCCTATATCACGTCAAGTGAACATTTTTACTGACTTTTGTAGAGTACACATCACCATCGATATAATAAAAAATGGCACATATTTAAACTTTTTTGAGAATCGGCAAGTAATTTGCAATACTTTGTTTAGATTGATTGACTGTGTTGTGAATATTCTTACTGGAAAAACAGCCCGTAAATAAAGAAATACTGAATCTTCACAGTGCTTCAGAAGTGACATTCATACAGCTTCTGAAATGCAGAACGTCAATAACCTGGGCCCGCTAGGAATTCCTTTCTAGAAATGGATTCAGGGTCTATTAATTGGAATAATTATGTAAGAGTTGATAATGTGAAATACGAGCCGACGGTCTTTACTCTGAATGCCCGTAACACTTGCGGACAAGCTCTGGGCAACATGAAGACACTAGGGGACAGCGTACTTCCGACGTTGGGGTTCCAATAACACTCTCGTAAAAGGAAGCAACACAGACGATTGTGAGCAAAAGACCCAATAAGTCATGGACATGACACAAACGGAAACTAAAACGGCACCAGCAACACTGCAGCAAGCTCTGTTTCACAGCTCAAATTTAATTTGTCCGCGCCTGCTGGTTACACGTTACAGTGGTAGGAGACAACACAGTCTCGTGCATTAACAAAATCAAATGAAACAGGCAAACAATCCAAAAAGCAGGAGCTAGCTAGATGTACTTGAACTGTGTGTATTGTAGCAGAGACACAGAACATGTTGTGTAACGTGAAAAATGGAGTGAAATGATCTGGGTTGCTTCTTCTTGCTTGTTTAATTCTTCAGCTGCGCATGTGAAAATAAATGGTAGAACTATGGTTTGTAAATGGAAAACTGGTCGACGTGACTAATAGTGAATAAGAAATGCGATAAATTTGGAAAATGCCAATATAAAAAAACTATTCGGCTACTATATTATAACAGTCCTTTTATAATTTATAGTCTGGGCTAGTTTCAGGATTCTCGTCAGATTATTGAGTTACATAAGTTCAGTTTGACTGAAGAAGACAGTAGGCTGATATTACTATTTATATCCGGACAAATTTCGCTTGTATCTTCACGAGTACATACTACAGACCATTTATACATCAGTGAGAGAACGAACAAGAAATCAGAGAATGTCAATTGTCAGGGTGCACAATCATTGTCACTACCAAGGTAGCGACAACCCTAGAAACAGTTGTTTCTGAACAGACAACACGCGTTTGAACTTTCGGATTGCAACAGCTTCAGCATAGCGCAATGTTCACCTGTCAGCCAAATCCAACTTTATTTATGAATATCGATGTAGAATGCAGTTCCAAGACTATGCACCCTTAGTTTGGCTCAGATAATCTTGGATCGACCAATCGAACCGGATAGCACAAACACAAACTTCTTCATCGTGGTGTGTATGCTTGGTTCGGCGCGACGCGTTCTGCGCTGTCCGGAAATCATACTAGTCACTTCGAAATCAGTTGTCGGGTCAGTCAGTGGAGCAAATAATTCTTCTGATCCTGGCACTATTATTAAGGGCACCATTTTGCTGGTACTTGCTACGGGGAATCGGGAGGTTGTGTGCCGACTGATGTCAACTGCAGTATTCAGCACTCCCATTGGCTTGATCGCGATGCAAATATATTGCAAAGTTTGTTGCAACGTCGCAAGAAGTAAAAAAGCAGGAGTGAATTTAGGATACAAAACACTGGTCCAATGCAATGTAAATCTTTCCCAAGTACACCAGTATACATGTATCGGTTGTTGTAACGTACACAATGCCCCTGTTGGTTAATGCTTTATAATAAAGGATTCGGTGGATATATGTTGAACGTCAGTCGCAATTGATCGCTGTCTTCACACTCCTATTGAAGTTTCAGCCAGTCTTCTTTGCGTTAACAGGACGGCGATCTGAACACTACTCACAGGTTACTATAGTCAAGCGTCTGTGTGTGACAGCTTGACCGTATCTGCTATCTTCCTGACCTTTTCTGCCACCTTGACGTGGTGGTCAGGCTTGTGTGCTGTTTTGATCCGGAGGACTGTGTGACTGCCATCTCCGTCGTTGTAGATTCAACCCTGTCAGATTGGCCAAAGGGGAGCAGCTAGACAAAAGCAGATGCGTACGTTGTGAAGTATTTGCTCTGTATGGTGTCAGTGTGTTCTGTTTCGGTTGAGTTTGTTATTTTTTTCTCCCTGATCTGATTCTCCGTATGCAAGATTGGCTTGTCTGTGCAGCATGTGTGGTTGGTTTGGTTGTGCGGTATTATCTCTATGTGAATGTACCGAATGTCTCGGGTTGTGACTGGCGAAACTGTTCTGGATGGTTGATGCTGCTGTGTATGTGCGTGTGTGTTACCTGCTGTCTTGCGGTACGGGCTTTTGAGCCAAAGGCTTTGGTTGAGGACGCTAATCGCTCTCCTATCTAGGTCTGCGCGTCCTGGCAGTATCCTAAACCCATAAAATCCATGATGATACAACATAAACCAAATACCATACTGCATCGGCCGTCGCGCAGGATAAACCGTGTCGCCCTATCTGCTGCACATGGCAGGGTGGATAAGCGAAAATATGCTACTGCCAATCACTCACCCTCATACCGTTCCCGCAGTATTAATCCCCGAGCCGATAATGCTGACTCAAATTTTAGTAACCCAAATAGCAACCTGGAACAGACCCGGGGACGCAAGACGTTCTGTGTTGGGGCATGGAATATGCGCACGCTGCTGGATCGATGCAACTCTAGCGGACGACCAGAACGGCGCACTGCACTGATCGCTATGGAACTGCGTCGCTATGGAATCGACGTAACAGCCTTGAACGAGACAAGGCTCGCGGACCAAGGTAAGTTACAGAAATCAGGTGCCGGGTAAACCTTCTACTGGATAGGTTACCCGACAGACGGTGCTCGGGAGCATGATGTCTGTTTTGCAGTCGCTGATCGCATCAACGCGTCGATGATAGGCGAACCGCACGGCATCAGCCCTCGAATGCTGTCTATGCACCTGCGACTCGGTCGACGTAATTGTGCTACGTTTGTTAGTGTTTATGGTCCAACTGTGTCACACTGATGATACAAAGGACCAGTTCTATGATCAACTGTCCGCCACAATCCGGTCGGTGCATGTGACTGATCGACTGTTTGTCTTGGGTGACCTGAACGCTAAAGTCGGGCGCGACTCGGTAGCTTGGCCGGGAGACCTTGGACCATACGGCATTGGTTTAATCAATGAGAACGTTGATCCTCTGCTCCGTCTGTGTGCTACTCACGAGCCGGCTATCACGAACACCCGATTCCAGCTGGATGCGAGCGACATCACGACGTGAACTCATCCACGAAGCGGCCATCACCACTTGCTTGACTACGTGATTGTGCGACAGCGCGAAACTTGTGAAGTGCGCATCACTTGCGTGATGTGCGGCGCTGAACGTTGCACCGACCATAGACTGGTTAGGACTAAATTATTTATCCACATACACAAGTCTGCTTATTGTTGATCTTCTGAACAGCGGAAGAAGCCGGATATCAAACGACTAGAAAACTGTGAGACGAAGACTGCTTCTCAATGTGCAGTTGCCGCCCGTTCCTATATCCACTACCTCTGAGGGTATGTGAAAGTTCATCAAGAAACAGAACACGACGGCAGCCACCGAGACGATTGGTGTCAAACGCCAGAAACGTCCAGACTGGTTCGACGACAACAACGTGGTTATCGCCGAACTGGTACGAGAGAAGAATGCTGCATTTGTTGCCTTAACAGTGGACCCGGACAATGAAGCGAAGAAGGCGACGTTTCGAAGTATCCGCCGTCAACTTGTCGAGCGTGTTCGTGGAATCAAGGACAAATGTTGGATGACGTAGGGTGAGCGGATACAGGGCTTCGCAGGTCGTCGGCAGCATAAGGAGTTCTACGATTCGCTCAAAGCGATATTCGGGCCATCTATCCAGTATACTAAGGCACTGGTAGACGTGGACACAGGCTGTTCGCGGACCCAGCTGGAGGACATCATGAAAGTCTGGCGCAAACACTTTGGTAGTCCACGAAACCGTCCTGCTACCACTGATTGGGTGACCGTTGACAGCCTACTGCAACAGGCCATCAAGCCCTCACTTGCTCTCACTCTTGATTTACTAGAGTTGCAGAGAGCGATTGGTCAACTTCGCAGCGGGAGACTGCAGGTGAAGATGGATTGCCAGGCGAGATCCTGAAGAATGGCGGACCGGCGATGGAACGTGCACTGCTCCAACTGGTTCACTCCAACTGGGAGCACGAGGTGATGCCACAAAATTTCGAGGATGCTGTGATAGTACCTTTGTTTAAAGGTGAGGATAACAAGCAATGCCCCGACAGTTTACGGGATATCAGTCTGCCGAGCTACGCAGACAAGGTGCTTGCCAAAATCCTTCTGAACCGGCTGAACACGGATGTCTTAGAGGCAAATGTTCCTGAGGAGCAATGCAGATTCCGGGTGAATCGGAGTACGATCGACCTGGTGTTTGCTGCTCGACAGCTTCAAGAGAAGTGCAGGGAACGCAACCAGCCCCTGTATGCCTTCTTCGTCGACTTCACCGAGGCGTTCGATTCGGTGAGCTACGAGGCGCTGTGGACGATGCATGGTAAGTTTGGATGTCCAGGTAAATTCGTCAATTTGATTAGATTGTTGCATGTGGGCATGAGAGCGAAGGTGCAATCGTGTGGATCTGCCTCTGATGATTTTGACATTGTCACTGGCGTGAAGCAAGGTTGTGTCCTGGCCCCATTCCTATTTAGTTTGTACTTGACCGCCATGTTAACAGTTGCTTTTCAGGACTCTGAGAAGAACGGTGTCAAGGTAGAGTACCGGACGGATGGGCGCCTACTGAAAATTTGACGTTTCGGCGCCCCAACCCGGTTACATACCTCAATGATGCGCGTGTTTCAGTTGGCAGATGACAGCGCACTGTTCGCACATAGCGAGGACGAACTACAGCAAATGGTCACGGCCTTCGCGACCGCGGAATCCAAGTTTGGATTTGATATCAACACAGGTAAGACATGTTTGTTTTTTCAGCCTTCTCCAGGTGGAGGTGTTATCTGCGTACCATCACACCAAATCCCTGTTGATAGAGATGCTGTCAGCAGCTGTACAGTTTTCTGATACTTGAGTAGCAATCTGTCCACCGATCTGTCCGTGGACCGTGAGTTGAGAGCTCGTGTGGCAAAGGCCAGTACTGCTTTCGGACGTCTTGAAAGACGTGTTTGGAAGAACAACAGCCTGAAGCCGAGCACTAAGCTTTTCGTCTACCGCTCAATGGTGCTGTCTATACTGCTGTACGGCAGTGAAACGTGGACATTATATCAGCAGAACGTGCGCTATTCGATCCACTTTCATTTGCAATATCTAAGACGCACCTTGGATATTCGGTGGTCAGACATGGTTCCGAACACTGAGGTACTGCGGCGAGCGGACATGAACGGGATGGAAGCCCTGCTGATGTTGAATCAGCTCCGTTGGCTGGGTCACGTCCGTCGGATGGGCGATGAGCGTATCCCAAAACAGGTGCTGTATGGACAACTGAGATCAGGTAAGCGGAATCCTGGTGGTCAGAAGCTGAGATACCAGGATGCTGTGCAGGTAAGTCTTTCACGTTGTAAAATTGATTTTAGATGTTGGGAAGACTTAGCGTTTGACCGGACTGCTTGGAGGAATACAATTCGGACGGGCGTCCGCGAGTTCAACGAGCAGTTATTGCGCGGCCGAGAACGAAAGCACGCGGTACGCAAAGGAACCATCGGTGCTATAGGTCGTGGTGACATGACTATATGGCGTTGCGATGTGTGCGGCCGCGAATGCGCTGGCCGTTTGGGGTAAATAGGTGACCAGCGTACTCATAATGCACCGTCGGCGAATAGACAATGAGTACGTTACGCTCAGGTAGGTCACATCAGCATATCCATTCTATTTTTGATAATGATTACATCGACCAGGACCATGTTCGTTTGGCAACTAATTTGCTCTTTTTTTCGGATATTGGGGTGTCTGTGATCTTCTACCTACCCTTTTCTTGAGCTTTGTTGGTGTTTTGAATGATGAATCGTCTGTCTGATCTTTTCGTAGTTCAGCTTCGAGTTTTGTTTTTTAACTTTATCCTCTCTTGAATGCAATAGCATGCACTTGTATACTGAAGTGCTTCTTGTATTACATTTTACATATCTTCCTTCTTAGTATAGATCTTGTCATTGCAGTCTCTCTCATTGTTTATTTTCCGAGAGATAAGGGTTTCCTTTTCGTGCTGGTCATTCAATTGGCTAACTATCACTGTCCGGCGGGACACAAAGGCCTGACTCACACACCTACTGGTTTTATTCCTTCGGGTTTACACCGGATACGTGGTGTGTGAGTGGAACCACAAGTGGTGCAGCGCAAGCCACTTGGGGAGATGGTTTAAAGGGCAGGCGTCCATTGGCTTCGGTCACTGTGACAGGCTAATCCGTTAACACTTCTTCTGACGATAGAACGATTTCCTTTATCCAGAATGCAAATTTTTCTCGACGACTTTCTCAACGCATCCATTTTCGGTGAACACCATTCGAACACACCTAATTTCTCCTGGACAATGTCCATTATGTGGATATTTGCGCTCTGTTCAATAGACAACGTATCAAATTAATTTGGTATTACAGCGGTACACAGCTCTGCAGGTGTGTGTCTTGACCAGTCTACCTGTGGCGTTCTGTGAGTTTATCTTTGAATTTTCCAATCCGATCGACGAAGCAACTCAATGTCTAAAAATGAGAGTTTGCTATAATGTTCTGACTCGACGGTGAACGTTATATCCAGGTGTAATTCAATGAACTCCTCTAATATGGCCACCGGATCATCATGGCTTGGGACAAAATATCATCCATGTAGCGTGATAGAGTTAAGTGGTCTGTGGTCTGACCACAAATACATATGCGAGTAGCATATCTACAGATGACTTCACTTCAACTCCGCTTTTCTTCTTGTATAACTCTTTAATAAGTTGAAACTGGATAGTGCGGGTATTATACGATAGTAGTTCTTTCAATTTCCCCTCTGTAATGCCGACATCAATTTGTTCTTTCTCGATACAGGTGAACAAATAATCAGTAGTTCCTCGCAATGATACATTAGGGAACAGAAAGGTCATATCCAAAAACAACATACTACCGTTCCCGATATTCACTGAATCGACTGAGTCCACAAATTCTAGGACATCATTCAGATTAAAGAGGATCAGTCGTGACTTGGTCGGTTCTAATGTCTCCACAACGACATTTTGGTAATGCCATCCAAATTTCAAATGTAACCGCTTAGTCACTGAGGTTCAATCTAGAAGCTCACACGTGCAACCAAATGGAATCATTCATCCGTCACAGTTTAACGCTGAACACCGTGTGTCCACTCTCGTGAACGCTTATTATACTGATCTGAACGACAAGATACCGAACTGCGGTTTATTGAGGTAGGAACACTTATCCCCTATAATAGAGTTGCAAACCAACCGGAAGATTCAACAAAGAAGCCTGACAAAGGAGAGGCGATAGTTTTACTGGATAAAATTTATTATGTTACCAAACCGTCGTTGATTTTATCAGGTGACTCGAGGTTTCAATAAAAAGAAAAGGATTAAAGTTAAACGACAGCAATAGAGAAAGAATTATCCAAGTTGTTCCGTCAACTGAAACAAACATGCGTTGAGGATACTGCACCGGTGAAACGTATCAGACACACTGCAACGGTCATTTTACATCTGTACCGATCTCAAAAAATCATAGAGACAAAGTGTCGTTAGGACTGATCTTTGACATTTACATTTCACCGTAGCATATCTTATCTGAGTAAATAACGGGTAAAGTTAACAATGGTATAATTGGCCGTTGACTTTCAAATACGATCGACATTATCTATTTTGCAGAAATACTCAGTGTGTCGTTCGACACCTGCCAGGTACTGGTGCCACGCCTTAAGGATAGTTTGTCTACGTTCTATACGTCTTTCTCTGTCTACACTTTCACCTGATGTTGTCAAATCGGTTATGTTGGGAGAACCATAAGGCGACTATCGAAGAAGGCACGTGTTCTTCGCTCAAAATCTCTTCGCAATGGTTCGAGAAGGCCCATTTCTAGTGCGATCGGCTCCCACTTAAGTGACACTGGCCATCAAATGAATCCGGATGAAGCTTTCCGGGTCACGTACAAGACTGGTAAAGCCTACTACAGAGCTGCCAGGGTGCGACTGTCACCAACGGCCGAGGCTACTGTCATCAAACTCCACAACTTCTATTTGATTTGTCATAACTGTTACATATAACTCGCACTTACCCCAAGCAATTATAAAAGCCTGATAAGAATGACAGAAAACGGATGTTTGCAAATTTGTCTGGCATATTAATTGTTGTGCGTCAATCATGCGTGTCGGCTGTAACCGGTGCATGGTAAATTATGAAGAAGTGTCTGGCACCGTTGTCTACCTTTGTGTGGCCAATTACTGCTTGTTTCAGCATAGCTTGACTTATTTTTCCGTTTCGTTACTGGGTGCTTTTGACCTTGATTTTGTACACGCCTGGGTGAAACGTTTTCAGCTTGTCTGCAGCAATCAACCCTGACAAATCCTGAACATATGCTCGCCTCATTCATACAACGCAGAAGGCGAGAACCAGTTGCATCGGTTAGTCAACTCTATATCGCTTACTCAAGAGTCCTGCTCCAGTTAACACTAACTCTTCTAACAGTCGATCTTCACCCTAGTCAGTTGTTTATCACAAAATGAATTGACAGTAAGCCACATTCTGAATGCTGCACACAGGCGAACATAAACAAGCAAAGATGTGTGCACGGATATTTCGACGTTTTTTCTGCAATACTTCTTCAAAATCATTAAAGGGTCTTCTCTATAGATGATATCATTATAAACTCGAAGTACTTGGCAATTCTGGAGAAAAATCTTCAGTGAAAATTGGTTGTGGAATGACTATGCGAAAAAACTTGCCAATATTATGATCCGGAAAGACGAACTGTAATTACCTCAGGATCAGAATGAGTGTCACATTGCACTGTTGGCCTGTCTATGCAAAGTTGGTTCACTCAGCCTTGCGTTTTGACATACACAGTGTTCAATCTAACTTTCTACGATAAATTCACAACTCTTCAGTGAACCTTTCGCATCCCAATTAACCTCCAGCTGTTGGTCGTTGCCGCGTTCACTGGAATTGTCCGATGGTGTCCCGACGAATGAACGGTATTCAGTGAAAATCCCGTAATTTATGCGTGCGGGAAAAGATTGATGAGTACAATTTCAATTTGGGTAAGTGTATTTGACTCAGTGTACATATCCTTGTCCATAGGATTTCCCATGACTTAAGAATAACTACTACTGGTCACTACTCACAATTACTTGTTCTCACGTTGTTGCACACACTTTCACCGTATATACGTTATCTCATGTGGTTGTATGTTTACACAAGCGTTAAAGGCGACCGAAGTTTGTTTTGAGTTGGTTTTCACATAAACATAGTTATTTTACGTCATCGCTGGAAATAATAGATGTTTCAGTTATTTTTTATCCCCATCACGGATATCACAGTTACGTTCTTTCCCTACTTTTCATTTACTGTCATTATTACACAAAATTCGTTTCTTATCAATTAGTTTTAGCGTAAGCATCTTTCGTTATGAATCCGTAGTATATTTGTTTTAGGTCGCATATCCAATTCGAAATTATTATGAACAACTTTAGATGGCTTCAGTGGCGTCCGAGCAAATTCAATATTGGTTTAAAAAGTGAACGACTTTGTTAATCATCACTATGACTAGGGACAAAGACGCTTGAAATGTCACGATTTACAGGGAAAAATTAAGAAGAATGTGGTCTTAACGTGTTTAGGGTTGAAAACTCGGACGGAAGTTCAGTCTTTTGACATACTTGATGATGACCAAATGTGTCATCAGATGTTGATCCAGATAAATTCTAACAAGTGAGTGGAATATCAATGGTAGATAAATCTTGTTGAAAAAGATGATGATACCACTACTGAGCAGTTAAGTTTGTTAGGCCACATACGCAAACTATGGCTTTTCTTGTATGTCAAACGTCCCTAATCAACGAACCCTGTCTGTGTGAGCGTATTTCAAAACAACTCGGTCTTTTAAACAACTGATTTCTGTGTACCGATCAAAAACTTATTTGGGAAGTACTGTTCGCAAAATAGTTTTGGACATTTTAGTTTATAATTTGCATTAGATCACAATGTATGGTTGATAGTTCATGTGGCGTGATGCCTCTCGTTGCCGTCATCCCGTTCCGTGAATCAGCTAACCCAGCTTAAAGTGCTGTAAAAAGGAATGTTTTGCTTTCCAATTAAGTGAGTGAACTGATATAAGCATTGCTTTTGTGTAAAATTTAGGCGAGTCGTAGTTTTAACTCAGGTTCCCTGATGACTGTCACAGAATCCGCAAACAAGTTACCTGTAATTACATTTTGGTATTTCACTTCTCGGACTTAAAATTTTAGTGATGACGAAGTACCGAATTTTTATACGCAAGCAACATTTTATACACTGGTGTTGTAGATTTACTGGCATGTTATGTAAACCTTCAATTGTGAATTATATGCAGAGATTGGCCGTAGGTTTACAACGAGGCATATTAAATGACGGTTACTGATCACGTTTCAATGCTGACGTGAAATCACACGATACCAGGCAAAAGTCAGAAACAGTTAATAAATTATGCAAGCAAGGTGTGAATCGGTGTTGTGATCTGCAGTTAACAGACAGTTCATCAATAATATAGGGATGGAAATAAAGAGTAGTTCTGTGCTGGGAATTTGATTAGAATAGGGGTATGTGACACATTTGCTGCATGAAGTACCTGGCGATGTTAACTGAATTGGAACCCATGACTTCAACCATATAAAGTCATTACTTTGCCGTCAGATGAGATATAATCTCAAACTCGTATTAAAAATCGATTAGTCGAATAGCAATCGTTTGGCCAAAGATGAACTACAATGCAGCTAACTTGTTGTGGCAATAGCTTTTCTTCACGAAGTCTTTCTTCTTCATGATTGTGGTAAAATCATGTTGTCTTTGCTAAGCAGCCTAACAGACGTTTTAATCTGTGCATAGACGTCCACAGCCCTCTGTGTACAAAACTGCAATATGCTGCCGAGACTATTTTCCAGGTCAGCGAGCTAACTGAATTCGACGATAATGAAGGGCTACCCCACTCCACTGATTCGTGTTGTTATTTTCAGTTCGGCAGACTCGCGACTGCTTCAGAACAGGTCAATCTGAGGGGGTAGTACAGTGAAATGCAATCTGTTTACTAATCCTTAACTATGACGTTAGCTGATATGTGCAGCTGTCCAGATGCCATATCAAGTCAATACTTATGGGCTGGAATCGTTTAGTAAACACATGTCAAGAAACAATCCATTAACGCCAACAGTTAGTTAGCGCAGAAGCACTGTGTCAGTCAAACATCCCAAGTTGGCGTTACAGAAAGTCCATCCTTTTTAGTTATCCAAGTAAACCTTGAATTCAACCAAAATTTTAGCCAATCACAGTTTTCCTACTCAACGATTTACGAACGAAGTTTTGTTTTGTCACCTTGAGGTAAATTAGAATTTTACTTCACATTATCAGAACAACAAGGGTTATTGAGAAAAACTTAGCACCTAGATCGTAAACTTTATGGAAAGGGAACAATCATCTCACGGGTATAGGGAGAAGTCCCACGGATTTTGTGTAAAGCACTCAGCTCACTTGCATAAAACCTACCCGGACGTGGTTGAAGTACGACGTAGCTTGATTGACTCCGTTTAATAAACTGCCGACATTCATCCCTAGTACGTATCAACAGCATGCCGCTTTTTAGTAAGGCTTGGCACGGTAGAACGTGTTAACGTGATGGTGTATCACATGACTCGATATCGAGATCAGGAAATTTAGAGTCGTGGCATGTGCTTTGGAATGTTTACAACACAGAAAACGTTTATACACCTATGTGGCAACTTGAAAACAAAGATTATAGCCTCGTTAATTCGGAAAAAACGCAAATTCGAGCCAGCCTAGACAAAAATGGTAAGCTCATTCGTTATTGAATACAACTTTTCAACTTTTTTGGCTGGTTTACTGAAGGATCAAGAGGTCAACCAAACCATACAAGTACAGTACTTTTCATCCTATCATGCATGCCGATTTCTGGCTCAGTTCTATTTGTTGTTCTTTGATATGTTTGTAAAATATCACTCAATGTCAGTCGGAGACATCGCTAGAAGAAAGACTAGGAAGATGAGACCCAGTGATTCCACCTATATACAGTTTGCTACCTGCTAGTTAGTATAGCCTTGCTACAATGACATGCAAGCGCTGCTCGCTAGTCCGACACTGTTAGGAGATCAGTGATAGCATTCCCTGGGATCCCAATGCAATCCACTTTATTGAGACAATCAACAGATTGAAATTGGCCCATTCACTTAGCAGTGTGCCGGTTAATGTGGATAAACTGGATTGAAGTGGTCGTTATCAAGCATAGATCATATCGAATAATAACAATGGTTGATAAGGTGCCACATAACTCCGTTGGATGACATCGGTAATCACAATGCGGAATGCTATCAGCCTGAGAACATCGTGGTAACATGAAGAACAAGAAAAAGGAGAACTGACTTAACCACTTCATTATGTTGACAGTTCATATGTTCTCTACTGTTTGGAAAACCAAGTACAAACCATTAATATTTCCAATCCATAATATCACAAACGGAAGAATTTCGCTAATTCGGTCACAAACAACGCACTCTGGTGTTCCTCACCCGATCTGAAAAATGGAAATTACCCAGAGTTGTAACTAGCTGTTCTACACATCGTGGGTTTATTGTGATGACAATTTCACTCAGACTTTCCTGATCATTGAAAACAGAACACAAGCAACTCGAACAGATAACACAGTTAGTCACGCAAGGGACTAAAATGGGCGTCATACATTTCTATACCGCGGTCGCCTCCAGTGGCATACGCATCTTTCTGATCACGATGAGGTCACCGCATTGTTCAATCCACACACCTTCCAACCTAATTAGAGTCATGGTGAAATGCCAAAGACAGGGAACCGCATTTTCTAAGGCAGACCTTTTGACGGGCATCTTCGGAACTTGCAACGGAAGCAGGTACATATCGCACCACTTGCGTTTGGATTATCTATGCTGCTTATTATCAGTCGGCCACATTAACCAACTCAACACTTGCTCACCCAGCCATACATTTTTTCTGCATAAACTTAGTAAATGCAGTGGATGTCTTAAATAAGTGTGCCGATACAATCCTTTACAGCAGCCCTATACCTAAAGTCGATAAACCATTACAACTGTTGCCGCTAAGTGTAGCTGCCGGCAGCTGAGATTTCTTGCTGGTCAAAACGATTGTTGACAAGCGAGTTGGCCAGTTTTTAGGGCCACCTAATTGAATCCGACACGTTAAGAACAGTCGCTCGGCCACAGCCACGTAGGTGCAATGCGAGAACTGTAGTTAATCTGGTAAAATTGAAACGTAAATTCTTGATACTCAGCAGTAAACTGTAAACTGACAAGTAGTGATGGCGTTTTACCCATAATTAAAAATAGAAATATTCCAAGCAGTAGGACCATCTATAGCGGCTTCCATATCGATGAAGCAATTTAGAATATGGTCAGGAGATTTGCACGAGTTCGCATTTATATTTCATCTAAACTAACTTCGAGGAACCGTAAACGTTACATCATCGTGGTTGACGGCAGTTTTAGTACGACATTTCAAATCCGCAAGTAAACGGAAGGATAAGGTGTACTTCACGATTGCAAACGTAATGTGTTCGGCGCAATTTGATACGGACCGAAAATGTGTTGTTTTCAGTAAGGAAAGTTCTTGCGTTTGTTATTGTTCACGTATCTGGATTCCTAGCAAATATCTGAAAGTTCAGTAAGATAAATTATTTTTCGTAATGTCAACCGAGGAACGAAAAAAGATTTCTATTCGTTTTATGAGGTAGCACAGGATAAACGTCTATGAAATTATCTGAAATGTTCCTCATATAAAGCTGCCTGGTGAATAGCAAGTACTATGCACACGTCGAAAAGCGTAAGAAATTATTAACATTCAAGAATCAAACCAAATACTGTTGCTCAAGTCTGTAAGACGATTTGGCGTAGCCATGTAAAACTACCTGACAGAAAGATTGCATGCGTTCAGAGTTTTCAATACGATCGATTATTATGCAAAGTTTCGCTGTCATTAGAGCTCGTCAGTAGTGCATATCCTTGCCACTGCCTAATGTGCCTAATTTGAGGTCAGTGGCGCAGTGGTGAACACGGTTGCCTCATGAAAGCGTGGCCGGAATTCTAGTCTCGGTTGTGGCAATGACATACACTACTGACGAGCCCTGATGAGAGCGAACTTTGAGTCTAGTGCTTCTTTTCGAAAGAGACCGACTGGAAAGTATATGAGAATGCGACAGCTGCGATCAATTTTGGGTGATGTTCAATTTCTACACCAGATAACGCAATTTTACAGTCAGTTGCTTAACCACCGTAACCTTCGTTGAATTTACTGGTTTATTATTTCACACGCTGCCACCTGATCAATTAAGGAACTTCACATCTTATAATTCGTCAAACTACGCATTTATCTTAGGCAGTTACGTTTCTTCCGACGCCACTTAAACATTAGAATGAGAATATATATGCTTGCCCGCCCAATGGTTGATCAAAACAATACCAGTTACCATTACATGCGCAGTTGGCATCGACGTAGCCCCGTACTGACGCCACAGTTGAACAGAAGATCTACATTAACGTCCTACAAAAATTTACGTAGCTAATTTCTCAAAGTTAGCCCGAAATAATCTACATCTACAGTTGCCAAGAGTTAAACGTCCAGTTGATGACTGTGTTGAATAACAAAATTGAACGAAGAGGCTTTGTCTGAATACCGTTCATATTTCTCCTATCTGAATTCTCATTGACCGTACGTGTCTTTGGAGTTGAAATATGAAAATCATGTGTTGAAGAGGACTATGGTGTGGTGTCCATATAGAAACTGAAGCATCTGAATGCACCACCAATATTTTGAACAAACTGAAGCCCAACATTTGTCGGCTTCTATGGCATGTGAGCAGCATAGTGAATAAAACGTATTTATCCGGAAAACATTATCCTGTAAACTGGTGAGGCTAAGAGTACCACACGAATTGGGTGCGGAAATGTTACTCCTAAGTTTTATTCGAGTAAACACAGGGACACCGTTGCCGAATCTCCTTTTCCCTAAATAGTTCAGTGCACCAACAATACACGAACGTGTGCATTCTCATTCAAAACATATTCCTCACCTAAATCTAACGGGGAAACCAGTTCAGTATATGTTCCGAAATAGCCACAGTTGTTTAAAAAATCACAACAAACCAGTCAACTGAACAGCCGGTTGAGTCTTACATCAGCGCGACAAAATATTCTCAATGTAGCTAACGAACATAAACAGATTCACTTACACTAACTTGATCTGATATAAAGTGAAATGTTGAATATGATCAGCTTAGGGTGATTTAATACTTATCTACGTGCACGTTTCTTACAAGCAACTGAGCAAAAATGTATGAGAACTAACTAGTCCAAGTTCATTAGGTCCAGTTAAACTGTCTTCAATGAAAGGAAAACAACAGAACTTTATACTCACTTGGTGGCAAAGCTTCAGTGGTCCGCTGTTAATGTAGAGACGGACTTGTGCGTATTAATCTTTTTCTAACTTTGAAAATTTAACTAACATGAATTTCGTATGCCATGCAGTTCATCAATATTCAATCGACAACAATCAACGAATTTTGCAAAAGCGAAGCATTTATTAGTCAGAAAAAGATACATTCATCCCGGATTAATTAATTCGTTTTTCAGAAAGCACAGATCCATCTGGCCAGTGTAAGTGTTTGGTTTGAACACAGAGTGTCTATTGGTGACAGTTTGTTCGCCGGCTGTCAATGTTTCGTCGGCGAGATAAGCTATTTCTTAGCGTTCGTAAGTTTCAAATAGCGTCCAAATGCATTCGTCCAAAGCAAATATCCTCTTGGTGCCAAGTATGCATACTTTGTTGGGCAAAACGTAGACAGCGATTGCTACTTCCGTTTTTTTCTCATTTTAAATCCCGACACACCAATAGTCAACAAAATTAAACGAAAAAGGATGAGTTGTTTACATGAGGCTACATTAAGTTTGTATAAATCGTTCCAAAGTTTACAGCCTCGGCAGGACACTAAACGCCCCACCGTTACTGCTATAACGATTGCAGATAATGACACGAGTGTCCATCACCCTGCGCTTGCTAAATACTACCTCCCATAAGATGCATTCACACGGTTCTACCTTAAATGTTGTTAAATGTTTTACAAATGATATTTCACAGTTATTTCACACGTTGTCCCAACAAAATGCAAGAATGCAAACAAATTTTTCCCCATGAACACTTCAGGATTCTCCAGGTCGATGGGCAATAGTCCCCGTGAATAAATTCGCGAAGGTTTGATACTATATACTTCAATGTTTTGCTAGAAATTCTGCAAAGCAGACTCTAGTTTTTCTCTAAATAGGAGTAATCCTCAACCAATGATAATGCATTCCACATATTCTCTCACCACCCTTTAACCATACCTCCTGGTATCATGTCAAATCTACTTCGTATCACCTACATCCCACTTAACACCGGAAGATAACCCGCTACACCAATCACGAGAAAAATGCAGCTAGAGTCCAGCGGAGTAAATTCTTTCGTGACATTACTTCTAAAATTTATACAGAAAGGCATTCCACTTGATCCACGTTGATCCTATTTTGGGGAGTGGATAATGTTCCAGTTGATCTCTAGTGCTTCGATAAACTCGAAGATCGTTTTGGTGGGCTTCATAGTTCAAGAATCAACCAACTGAGTGGCCATTAGTGGCTCATTATCTGGTGGGCTGATGCTATACAGCAAACACCGTCAGTAGTCGCGGAATAACTGTCTTACTTTAATCCAATTTGGTCAAGTGTTATCCGTTCACTCCGACCTCTCCCGAGGGATCTTACAATACTTTCGCATACATCTCCTGTAGGCATGTAATGTGAAATATTTTGACAACTTGCGAGTCAGTGAGCATAACCTGTTAATTAATTGCCCATATTTAGCTAAAATGCTACCCGCTATTTGTCTATTTAACCATCTATTCTATGCTGTCAGTTCTGAGAATTAGGCAGAAAATCCACATTTGATAAGATCTCTTCATAGAAAATGTTATCCATTTAATGACATGGAAGGTATTAGTAGATAATGGTCTACTGAGCAAAACTGATATATATTTCAGACAGCTTTCAGCTAATTAATAACATGAATCTGCAGCAGCAATTTGAGTACAGTGTGCGTCGCCTGGTCAAATGGAAAACCCTACCGTTGATTCAGAATCAGGTTGTATATGAACTAGCAAACTAACGGTTAAGTTGTACACCACTCCCAACTAACCGCGACTGCCGCACTCCTGTAGGCTAGTGTAATGGCCAGTCGGGTTGAAAGCGTGGTAGAAGCTTTAATCCCGGCCTTGGCAAGTATACGCAGTGTTGACAAGCTCCAGCAATGACAAAACTCGAGTATAATGCCTCTTCTCAGAAGAACCGAGTGAATTGTTCGTGACAATGTAACAGTTGTAATCAAATACGAGTGAT
Organism: Paragonimus skrjabini miyazakii; assembly: GCA_014338405.1. Lineage (NCBI taxonomy): Eukaryota > Metazoa > Platyhelminthes > Trematoda > Plagiorchiida > Troglotrematidae > Paragonimus > Paragonimus skrjabini miyazakii. The sequence continues at coordinate 125,389 of JTDE01000131.1, forward strand.
TTTCAAATTTACCAACCATCGCTCTTACTGTTCACCACTCACTTCTTTTTCTCCTGGTTAATTTTATTACAAATCAGATATTCAGAACCATACTGTCGTTGGAGACTTTGGAACCGTGCAAATAACCTGGTGCTTCGATGAAAATTTGTGTGCTCACAATAAATATTGGCGGATTAGAAAGAAGTCTTGTTACAAAACACATTTTAAACACTGTTTATGGCTGTTTTAGGCTTAAATCTGCTATTGAGAAATATTCTTCAGTTTTTAAATCTCCAATACCTATCCAAAAATTTAACCGGCTTCTCTGGTAAACTCAACAGTGAGACAATGCAACTGCAATGAAAGCTGTCTACAATAGTTTTCACGGAATCATTTTATCAAGAATCTGTGCGGGTTTAAATCGGGCAGCTTTTATTCTTTTCAGGTTGATCAAATATGACAAGGTTACTCAGGGTAATTTATCACTTTATCTTGTCTTGTAGTCTCAAAAATTCAAAGAGCTAGCCAACCAGAGTTGAAAAAATTTTAAGTGAAAAATCTATTTCGATTAACGAGAACTGTATCGTTTATTTTGATTGACCAAATGTCGTGTTACTTTAACTGAGATTGACTTCAAAAAATGGAGCTGGACTGACGTCATGAGTTGAGCTCAGATGTTAATAATGCCAAGTACTCGAATACACGTATTTAAGTAGGTATTTGTAAATACACATTCGAATAACGAAGTCTAGTTTTCAATCTCCTGCAATTTAATTCAAAACAGTAAGATTAATGCGATCACTTCACATGCGTCCGACCTCCCGACGATTTCAACACTTCCTTGTACTTGATGGATAATTATAGTCTGAGTGTAACCGCTAAAAGGAGATGAAACAATTACCAGTAGTTATATTTGACTCAAGAAACTCTGTAGACAGTAAAATCAATTGTCATTCCTGTAGCATTATATAACGTCCACTGTCCATCAGACTTCCCCAACCGGTTTCTCCATTATTTGGCTCACAATGTGGTGTTAGCTTGAATGAAAATCGAAACGGTCAAGCTTGATGCTACTTGCCTAAACTTATCTGCCCGACCATAAATTCTGTCAGTATTGCAGGTAAATGAGGAATTGTTATATGATTGATTTATGATAGGTTTACACTCCGCAGACGTACACATGTACAATGAATTTCGGTTGCCAGTTCACCCGTATCCATTCCAAACATGCGACCTGCGGTAAACTGTGTCCATTCACACTAGGAATATGGGATCTGTAAAATATAACGACAACTTTTCATCCTTTTCGGATGGAAAGTTAAAACTTATGATGTCCATTAGTTTACTCATGTGTATTATGGTCGGAATGGAGGACTAACCACATACTTTTTTAATCAACTTGGAAGAGATTTGGAATGCATCAATGGCTTCTTTGCTAGAGGGTACATGAAATAGGACGGCTAAGTTGATGATTACACAAATTATCAATAAATTTTGAGCTGACAGCTTGTGCCTGAATCGAAGGAATAGGGTTAGAAATATTCAAAATGTTGTCTTGTAGCAGACTTTCTTGTCATGATGATGTTGACAAATTTGATGTGGTTCAGATCTAATTCCCATGATATTCGCATCCAAAGTTAATATGATTTCGACGCACAAGTGAAATACTTCATATGTAATTACGCAAATTCTCCGTCAAATGTGAGTGAATAAACTTTCGTTTTTTCCATTCAACACTTATACAAGGACAGTTTAGGAGTAAACGAAATATAAAGCTACGCAAGCAAAAGTATACACGTCTGTATGTTAGATGAATGCTTAGCAGAGTAAGAGGTTACAACAATAAGCTTCATATATCCGATCGATTATCCAAGAAACTAAGCAAACTGAAAGTAATGTAAGTGTGTAAATAAACTATCCGGAAACACGTAGCAATCGGATAAAGTTTTAATATACTACATATCGGATGCAATCCATACAAATTCTCTTATGCTTGTTGTCAGCACTCCATAATTATGCATGTGTAGTAGTGTACCTTTTTGAAACAATTCAGAAATTTGAAAAATCTATTCCGTGCAACGTAGGAGAAATTAGGCGAGAGTGCTTTCTCAGAAAGCACGAATTACATATACGGGAGAAAAGCTATCACCATGATCTTGCAGGGGGAAAAGCTCATTTGACATCAACGGATATCCGTTGCAATGTTTGTGAAACAACAGATCCGATCAACCGCAAATTCGGTTAATAACGATGTAGAAATGGAAACTCTTATTCTCAACTTCCGTTTCTAAGCTAATGCTGATCAGATATGATTGATTACTGTAATAAAAACATGCAATACAACGACTGGATATATATTTGGTTACGTAAATTTTAATTTTAATAGCAGTAAGGCATTTATTCCAAACGTGGTACGAACTGTCCCGACATCTTTTTGTATGATCTATCAGAATAACAAAAACATTTTATCTTGTCTATGGAAGCCATTGTAAATAAACGTCATATTCCTCTGGATGCCCCGGAAACACTTTTCACAAGTTCTGTTGCTCTCTGTTTACATACTGTAAATTAGATACGAGTTTGTGCATGTTTAGAATATGTGCGTAATGTTGACTTGCTTCTTCTTATTATCGCGTTTGAACGGAATTTGGTGATTTAGTGATGTAATTCGGAAATTATTCAATGAAATGCTATTCAATCACGGTGTGTGTGGTATATATGTGAAGACCTGTCTCAATTTGATTTTATACAGATGCACATTTCAGGTGGTTGTAAAGTTTAAGGAGAGCAGTCCAGATCCAATTTAACCACATCCAAGCGAATTCTTGGTTAACTAAGACGGTGGGGCGTAAATGGAAGCTACATTTCCAACGTGACGGATGCCTCCTGACACGGACGAAACGGAAATCCCCATCGGAGAATTGAGCTGTCAAAAGTGTAAGGTTGACTCTCCAGTGATTTCCCAGTTCACGTCTCTTCGGATGGACTAATTCCTTCAAGCAATTTTGACTGAGAGTTGGTGTATGGTAATCTTTATGTTACTCAATCCTCCGTTTTTTTGACTAATAGCTTTTCCAGATATCTGCTGTTCAACTTCTCCCAGTGGTTAACTGGTTTTTTCGTTCTTCATAACTGCTTGAAAAACGTTGCGCCAGCTTTTGAAAATATTATGCAAGATGTCCACGTTGATTTTGAGTTATTTTTAAAAAAACGTTTACACTGTTATCAATTTCACCTGCTTGATTTCGAAGAATTTCAGTCGTTTAAGAGATTGGAAATTGTATCCAAATGTTAAAATCAGTTTACAAAGACAAGAAATGCTCCACTGTCAGCACGTGATGGCGACAGTTTCCACAAAGGAACAACCTGGAGCAGCTTGAAAAAGTTGAAAGCTTTCTACATAAACAATTTTTTTATAAAAAATAATTTAATAAATGTGAACTATTGTAGATAGTATAGAGGTAGCTGCTCTACAGGTACATTATCGTGACATTCCAAACCTCTCCGGTCTTATGATCCCAAACATGGAGTTCAAAATTATGGTGTTAAAATATGTGGATGGTGCTCACTTATGACTAACAAAAGTGAGATAAACTGCTGATCCTTTGTGATAACTGATAGAGCATCCGTATCACCATGTTGGACTGCTTGGGTGAAATCCAACACAATCGGTTGTAGATCAAACCATCATACGACGTCATCAAATAGACCCAATTAGCTCATTCAGTTTATTTTTGTGGAATAGGAACCCGGAATTATTAGCCTTTGGAGAGGCCAATATCTTACCACCAGCCAATGCTTGCACAAAAATGGCTGAATACTGGCAAGCAATAGGGTATTTTTATTGAGGAAATCTATCGGGGTTCCACGAAATCGATCAAGTAAAACTTGGTATAATTGCACGCGCGTTTAATCATCGTCCTTCAGGTGTGTCCCAGCATACCAGATGCGTGTACTACGTTTGCTATTGTTCAGACTATATAAAATGTCAACATATTACTTCTTCCTCACTTAACGACAAATAATACTCACAAAACGGATCGTTTTAAAAACCGGCAAAGTGCAGTGCTTTTGCATTTCACGTTGGGGTAACTAGCCGAACATATATGAAAAGCTAACAAACAACTCTGAAAGTGCTTCATACGCGAGTACAACTCAATCTAACCATTTTCAATCTCACGATGATAAACTTAATCTGTTCTCTGTTATGGGTAGTATTATATACTAGTTGACTTGCGTACTGGTAATTTTATTTGATCAGCACATACGAACATAAAAGTCAAGTTTTGCGGCATTTTTCACGTGTAAAGAGCTATAAAAATCAATCAAATTTGAAGTTAGCGTGAATAACTGAGTCGTGAAAACTGCACTCATGAGTGTAATGCGGTGTTTGTGCGGAAGTGGAGATAGTTATAAATGGCATTCGAGACCAAGAAGTTAGAACATTTCTGAATATGGCTGTCTATCATTGCTGAAGTAGGCAGCTTGCTCAATCTTATATACAAAAGGGTATTGAGTTGTTTTGAGAAGCCGCTGGTATGAAAGACGAGTACTCTAAACACATAAGTTACTTGAATGATGGATAAGTAAATGTGGTCTAATGCGTAGTAACTCTCGTGTGATAAGCTTAACGAATATGTCAATGAATTCAACACGTCTAGAAACTAAAAAAGTGGGACATACAGTCAATGATTCATCCAAAAGATGAATTCTAAACTTATCAATCACTAATTGATAGCTGTCTATAGAACCGGAGCACAAAAAGATTTTCACGCTTCACTTCACTTGTGTGTGTTTGCCTATGTTTGCTTGGTTATTCTGAAAAACACCATAGTCCACTCATAAATTAAAACCCGCGGGAAACTGTTGTACAACATAAAAGATAAGATACCGATAGGAAAATGTAGTTCTGTTCAACAACCTGGGCGGAAAACAAAGGTGGACTGAGAGATACATACAAATTTAGCATTTGATTGTACGATGCGTTGGAAATAAATACCTGAAACTGAATTAAATTTGCACGAAGTGTTTGGCTAAAGAACAACGTTTAAGCAGGTTTGAGTCATTATTTCGGGCATTTTTCGAGAAAAACGTGCAACATTGACAAAGAATGATACTTGCATTCAATTTCAACTTTATTCAATTTAAACGTCTTAGTCTTCGTGATATCTAGAAGATTCAAAATATCTTGGAATCGGTTCACCTCCAAGCCCAGTAGAGTGTGAGTTCCTTGTAAGCCCTCGCCATAATATCACAGCACATTGGAAGATATTCCTCTATACAATAAGAGTGATGTCGATTCACAGGTGTACTGTCTAACAAAATGTGTGGCTGGAAACCGGCATGAGCAAGAGGGTTCAAAGTGATGTCAAATCCAGTCTGAAATACGTTTTCCTTAAGCTACTCAAAAACTTGCTCACAGATAACACGCGGGCGGCTTGAAAATTGGCCGATTGTGGCAGGCTTTTCAATACTGTCTGTCAAACCGTAGAATTAAATGCAAGCAATGACTGTTTGGTATACAATTACAGAAATTTGTCACAACAATTCCGTGAACTGGAAAAATGTCGCAAGCGATTATCTTTACATCTGACACTATTTGGAGTACTCACTGAAATATTACCATTCATAATATTTTACGCTTAACCAAGTAAGTCACTGCGCGATTCACATGCAAACTTGTGCGAGCTTCCGAATTTGTTATTTGCACCATTCGTACAGCCAACAACACGTCTGACAATATTGGGCACACCCGACGAATTCTAACTAGTAGATAACAAATGTTCAGCGCTTTTCGATAGGGGCTGCCCCAATATACATCTGAATGTGGACGTTGGCGTTACCTGTGAATCGTATTTGGCTCCTGGCTGCTAAGCTGCATTGGTTACATGGTTTACCAAGTGATTTGCAACAGAAAGGGTGTATAGTTCATTAAATTATTGCTTTCAACCTTTGCGTATATATTGTTTAGCTGCTTGGCTGACTGGGAAGGAAATCCGTACAAACTAAATTGAAATTAGCTAAGCGTCAGGAAAAGATTGGGCGTTCGTGTTTTAAGTCAAGTACGTTTGTCTATTTGTGCTGGCAGATATTTGCAAGTTGACGAATGAATGTGAACTTTAGCTAATCGAAATAACGAACGTAGTAAATTTAATTATTAATTCACATATGTTGAGTGCCATCTATTCACGAAAGCATTCTATGAAAATAGTCCATTTATAAGCTGCTAGCAAATGTATTGTCATGTTATGGGCTCCATTTACTGTAAGCAACTCACATTTCATATGGTACTTTAATGGCTGTTAATGAAATTATTGAAAAACCCGACAACCTCAGTGTGTTGTCCAATATTTCGTACTGTTTGCATCCTTTCCACTCATATTCAAGATGAGTCCAACCACGCACTGAAGAGTCTCGTTGAGTACTACGGAGTCAGATAAACTAAATTTGCTATTGCCGTCGGCGTCTCAATCAACTAATTTCACATAATCGCTGATGACTTCTGGTCGATCGTCGAGCTATAATTCCTGATTCAAACGTGTGCTTGACTCACGTTAGTTAACCCCAACTCGACGGCGTCTACGGCCCATAAGTTCTGGGAAACACTCAGCCAAAGTGGAACCAACGATGTCTTATAACAAAGGTAATCATAGTAACAACATAACCGTCAGTATTTAACAGAAGCTTGGCCACTAATGCAACAATGCACAAGTGTGCCGTACACTGTCAGCTTGGAATTTACAGTCATTCCATATGTAAGATATTTGAGAGAACTCCCTGTTACTAAATCTGTTATACCTGAAACATTAACAATGTGGCAACTTAAGACCACCTGACATATAATATTCGATGTATGATATACATATTACATATAATACTATAATATCCAATATGCGGACGGAGCGTCCATTAACATATTCTGTGCCACTACTCATGTAGTCGTACAGCCTTTCATTCTAGACCTTCCCCGCGTAAACTGTACACGTAACCTTCTCAAGGAAAACTTCGATTCATCAATCTGCATTTCATATCCATATCGTTAGCAGAACGTGTACTATTTCGTTATTAGTATGTCAACTTGCCAAACTATGAGTCTGGTGAAAAGTCGGGGTTAACCTACAGAACGGGAGAAAAAGTGTTCGTCTGAAGGATGGCAGATGATCGGTCGAGGTTGTATGAACCACTTGTAACGGAAAGCAAACGATTGCAACTCCAGCCTTTTGTTGTGTATACTTTAGTTAGTGGTTATGCAAAAGTGTATGTTCGTAAGTGTGTAGCAAGTTTGTGACGAATCCACTGTACCTTTGTTTGCAATGGGGCTTGCCGCCTGAGCACTGTAACATACTATCGCGTATGTTTTTTACCAAATATCTGTTGAAAAGTTTTACGCCATTGAAAAAATAATGCATTACGCGTCTGCCTTAACGATTAGAGAGCAGAAACTTCAGAACCATTAATTAATGCTATACATTTTTACATTCATACTTGACTAGTATTTTCTTTGCTTATTCATGCCTGTCAAGGCCGATAAGTCTGACGAGTGTGTATACTCAGGTAAACGTAGTCCATTTCATACACGTATCAGTAAAGCAGTGATCAGATGGTTCTTAAAAACAAACTTAATCTTCATATTCACATCTAATTGCTTACACTGCTCGTTTCCGTTACCCTAAGGGAAGTTGCCGTTGTTCGCAGTTAAACATGACAGACTTTTCTTGTGAACTTGGTACTAGGGTGTACCGGTGAAAATTATGAAATAACCTGTTGAGATCTGCTTTTATGATCCATTGACATTATTTGGATTTTGTGCAACTTGATAGTGTAACATAGACTCTCCCTTGCAATGATGCTTACGAATCTATAATGCAATACGAACTGAAATACACTAAATAGAAAACGTTTGGTTAATCCAAAATTTTTAACCGGTTTTTGTTTTGTTTTACTAACACCAACCAGGCAGCAAAAAGACATTAAATTATTTGGTTTCCTTAGGTAGCAATATTTGCTTTTTTCACGTTTAATGTTGGTTGTTTTTCTAAATCGTTAAATTTTGGAACATCTTAAACGTATGAGCGCACAGACAACTGACACTACGATAAGGTAAATCTCCGTAATTTTATTGTTAAACATAATCTCATCTTCTGAAAAGAAGTCACTTTCCCATCAATCAGTGTAATTTACTTGCTGTACGCTACATTAAAACAAAAGTGAGTTTCTTTCATATTTATCAATCAAACAATGAAAATTTACCTAACCTAAAACTGATATTTTAGAAAGAGTATACAGGTTCAGTCTTAATTTTATTTAAAATTGTCGTGCACAAAAGCTATGACTAGATTTGTTCACACTGATTAATAAGTGAAAAGTTCATGCTTAAGCAGTTTGTTTTACCTGCTTAACTCACGATTTCTTAAAATTAAATATTGATCAGCACAATGCGTGTTTTATTACCAAGTTGTAAAATTGTAATAGTTTATTATACCTTGACGACACTGAACAGATAAAAGTGTCGAGGCACTGTCAATATATTCGTTATTTGTCGTGTGTTTTTAGATAAAATTTTGTCGGACAGTTTGTGGATGTAACATAAAAGCGATTGGCAATGGCAAGACAGCTAACGTCAGCCAATTGCGTCAGCAATACTGTAGCAACCTGTCATCAGGTATGCGTAGTTAGGGTCCTGAGATAGTGGCATATGACAGTAATTAGGATATTTTAGTGTAGTTTGCCTCTCATATGTATGCTGGTGGAGTAGGACTTTAAAACTCTCAGACAATGTGGCCATACAGTTAGACAGTGTAGTCTAGTGTGAACAGACCCTGCCAGTGAATAAATTTTGTTCGCTTATACTGTGCGCTAGTTCAAGCGAAGAACCATCTAAGCGTTCGTTTTTGCATGGTGGGAGAATATGTGCAGCTAGATGATGTGACGTCTGAGTGAGAAGTTAGTCGTCTACGATTTGACTTTATTCGTTTGAGATTCCTAGATAAGGAGTTTTCTTGAGCCCCATACTTATTTTATTAACCTCACTCTTTGAAAAAATTCAATAAGCACTGAGACCTTTCCTGATAAAAATGACAAGGTCTGTAACCTGAGTACCAGAAATGAACAGATGATAAGACATGAACATGGTTGTAAAACTTCAGGCCGTGACGTAAGTTGCGGTTTTTATCCACGACTGAACGGTTTGTATACAACGGTTGTGTGTCGTTAGGGCCTCTAGGTCTCACTGACTTACTGATACGAGTAACAAACGCATGATTTTCAGTGATGGATGTTGAAAAGCAAGGTATTTTTTCATTCCTAATTATTCGGACATTTCAGGCGGTTGTAGAGAGTTCGCACATCTGCCGGACACTCAATTTGCCATACTTTTATATGATTAGCATACAGCAGCACCGGTGATATGGTGAGGTTTGGTAGCTTAGAAACAAAACGAACAAAGTGAAAAGGTCCTACGATTAATTGTTGAAGAACGTCACTGGCAAAAAATAACCGGTTTTGTGACTGCTCATTTTGATTTAAAAATATCATTGACGTTAATAAGTGTTGCTGTTTAATACTGAGTTCAAAGTCTGCTACTTTGACCAGTAGGTAATTAGCTGGTGAGCTTTACAATGATCTGCAGACGGCTAAAACAACATTAGTAGAAGAAAGTTTGTCGTTTCTCATTTGCATTTATCCTTGAAATAGAAATGGATGTGGGCTGTTTATAAGCTTTCAGTATAAGTTCGTTTGATGCAGAATGATCAAAAAACTGTCTTTGGTTTTTGCAGGTTCCTTGGCACACGTTTTCAGGATGAAAGCGAATGACAAACTCGGATCGGACGACGTTTGAGTGGATCGGTGTTTAGTTTGACTGTGACTAGTGAGAAGAAAATTTATTGTACTCAGTTTAAGTTTCACCCTCCCCAGTAAGCTCAAAAATCACCCTTTATGCGCATTTATGCACACATACTTAATGGTTACTCAGTGTGTTGGCCGTATCTACGCTCGTATCGGTGAATCTATCGGAGGCTTGAAGCTTCCGAATGTCAGCTTTATCTTCCACATGCATTCGCTGTAGAAACGTTTTTGAGCACTATCGCACTGATGGTAAAGTCGATGTTATTTTATGAAAACCGTGATGCAAGTGTTTCAGCCAGCATAATTAGAAACATGTTTAGTTTGTTCTGATTGGTCCATGTCTTATTGTAATCAGACTTTTTGTTCAGTTTTTAAGCATCTCTATCATTTACCCTGCCTATGGTGTTTTGTAGAACTAAGCCTTTTATCAGCGTCAGAAATTTCACATGCGATACCCAGTTAATAACTAAGTAGGCTTGACGTGGTGACAAAACTAGGCCATTCGACTTAGTTGAGTAGCATATATCGCCATAGATGTCCTCTCTTAATAGACCTTTAGACTGATAGTTTGGGAGACGTACCCTGTAGCAACTCATGTCACATGCTCACTATCGCAGTAACTTAGTGGAGCGGTGAGTTTTAGGACGCCTTCCATGTCAAAACTAACGATAAAATATAATGAGAAAATGATAATTTGTACGTGATTCTGTATGTACTGAAATATTCCACCTCTTTTTATTGGGGAAGAGATGTCAACGCTAATTAAGTAATTTGAGAATTTCAGCTCCAGGTGATCAAGGTCTCCTGACTCTGGTAACTGAGTGTATGCTATAGTTTGCATTCTTTGCAGACCGGTATGCGATGCTCGATTGGCATCCTTATGCGCAGAAGCCGAGGTGTAGGGCACACTAATAGAGTAAGTGAGATTTAGAGTGACGTTAGCTACATAAATTCTTGGATTAAATTCAGCGTGTGCTCAAAGGTCACGTACGCTAGCCTCAGGCTTTATGATGGTGCACAAAATCTTCATTCAGATCTGTCTTTCCCTCGCCTGTCCGAATGGAATTGAATCCCAGAGGTAAATCTCAAGCGGGGAACAAGTCAAGCTATCTTCATTTGTTCTGTCATTTCATCCATTGACTAGGCTATGCGTTATAGTGATTGCGAGCCTGTCAGAAATACACAATGCGACAGCCTCAGATGATTCGGACTGGCGACTGCTAGATCAGAGTGACCAGTCAATGACGTTAAGAATGCTGTTTGATCTAAGTTAACGATTGCTTGAGAAACGCTATAACAACCTTATAGAATAAGCACACTGTGCGTAATAACGCTTCTGTGCTTGCGTCGAACACCCTAGACATTAGACGCGGATTACAGGTGAGTATATTTGCCTCATTGGGAGCGTGCCCTAACAGAGATCATTTTCTTAGTGGCGAGCAAAGTGCGGCTTCATCACCTTTCCAAAATCAGCTGAGGCCTGGGGTGTGAACCACAGAAAACATAGCGAGTGAGTGTATTAGGGGTTGTACACTTCATTTTCCTCAAAGTCCTTCAAGAAGCAGACAAAGAAGCTTCTGTCAACCACACTCAAGTCAACCAGATTTGCAGAGCTGTTCTTAGATGGAATGGGCCGAATTGTTGGTTGACGCAGGGCCAGCCCCCATGTTGTGCGTGACAGGGTCCGTATCTACGACATTTATTCTGCAGTGTTACCCATTGTGAACATACTAAGTTCTGCACAACTTCATTTTTCACTTTGATCTTGTAAATTTGTTGAAGTTCCAAGGGTATTTTAGGCTTTTACTAGTTTGAACAGAAGTGTTTGTCTGAATGGCCAAGGTTGATGGGGGTGGAAGTATAGTTAGAACCAGCAAATTGTTACCTGGAGTCGTGACGTTCACCGGTTATGTTTACAATACCTGGGGCTTTTACTCCATGTTACTAGGTGAAATATTATCGGCCGCCAGAGATTTTGTTTGATTGTTTGACACGTACGAGCTGCCATACTTGCCTCATCGCATATTCACCCCATACAACTAACAATTAGGTACATGGGTGAATATGAGTCCATAGACTTTTTACAATTAGTCACGTCGATGCCAGAAACAGTTTGAGGGAACGGGGCAACAGATATACCGGTTGAACCCAGACATATGAAATCTGTCTGCAGAATGCACCCGACATTAAACAGGAGCTTGTGGTCGAATGAGGAGAAGTTGATGTTTCTTCGGCATACGGTTGATGATGAACCCTGCTTAGATACCCGATTGTGGTAAAAGTTCATTAGTAAGTTTGTACTTGAAATACTGACAAATGCACCTTCATACCAACCGCCAGAACCAGTGAGTCTGACGTGTGATAGTTAGACTGATACTGCCGGTTTCATCCTCGTAAAAAGACAAGCTAAATTCGAGGCTAGAAACCAGACGGCGGATGTGCGCAATGGTAAAGAGGAGTGTGTCACGCAAGTTGAAGCAACGGGTAAATTTCTGAAACCGGTGATAAACCAGATAACGTTTTTTGCTTAAATGTAACTACGGGCGTTCGACCGTGCTCTCAGAGTTGTCTCAGACTTCGTGTTGTCAGTTTTAGCAGAAGAACTGCGAGAAGCTCAACCATCTGAGTGCTATTCGGTTGGCGGATCAAAAGATCGGACCGATGCGGGAGGAAAGGTTTGTAGCCCTATTCTTAGCTTACATTGTGAGCTACGTTATGTTGAAATTAGGCGAAGGGCCAGGCAGTCTCATCTGGTCGGCGAACAAAATTCGGACAGTTTCGGACTTGGCTTAGAATACGGATTCAGTTGGTACCATGAGATATGTTGCAGCTAAGGCACACCTCTGCGTGAGTGTATCAACGGAACAACGATGATGGGCCCTGAAGTTAGGATGACATAACTGCTCAGCTTATCCGTAAATCTAGGAAGTGTTTTGGAAGTGGTCCAAATTAGACAACACACGAATAACTAGAACAGAATGATAGTTTTTGCTTCCAGCGTGCTGTAATATGCGGTTGCTCATCAGCATATAATGGGTTGCATAAAGTAGAAAGAAATATTTACGTGAACTGTTTGCTTTTGTTAATTTCTAAGGACTGTTCTGCTGAACAAACCATCTAACAGCATTCAGCAATTGATCAACTTTTCTTGAGGAACTGCTTAGGTGTGTCGGAAATGGGTACGCTGAGTACACACGTTGTCAAATCCAGAGAAATGTCGGATATTCGTTTGACCACCTGTTCGCTAGTAGAACTGAAGAAGGAAAAAACCACACGTGGTGAGTAAAATCGATTAACCATACCGGAATCACTGAGTGTAAGTAGTATGGGCATTTTAGTCGGAAGGATTATTATGACGAGCTGAGGTTGAAGAACATGAAAGATCAAGTTTAAACATAAATGGTCCGGAGTTCAACTTACAATTATATCGAATGTTTGTCAATTGGAGCTTGAATAAGCATGCAGACCGATGGTGTGATATGCTCCCACGGCAAGTGCAAAGCATACACAAATGTTTTGTCTAAATAAGAAATTGGATTCCGTAATCGAATAGCTACCGGCAGGGCTTACTGACGATAAGTCTGTGTCACAATTGCCTGTTAATTCAAAATGTTATGTGCATAACTTGTCACAATGTCCACTGGACATAGTTTGCTTGAAGTAATAACGCTAAAGCCAAAGCTTTGTCATTCACGTTATAATAATGATCACTTGAAAATTGATATACTTTACGAAAATCACCATAGCCAGACTTGCCTGTTGACTCGCAATCCAACTGCCATTCGGAGCAATTAAACTCCAATCTATTGAACTGTTGATACGAATGCCGACACAATCGATTTGAAGGCAACATAATGACACGTCCCAAAAGATGTGGGCACAGTCATGATGTGAAGGGAAGATTGCTTTAACAAAATGGTGCAGGTTACCTCAGATTGAAGTAAAGTTGGCAAACCCGGAAGTGAAATGAACAAAACACTTCTAATCGATGGTCGAGTGATATAGATTTTCAATGTCAACTCCGACTGTCATAGTTTTACCTTTCTGTAGTTATATAGTGGAGTAATGAAATACTCATGACATGATGATAATATCTCTTTATATCTATTGTGGTAATTATGAGCAAATGCTGAATACTGAATGGCAAGTGCTCACTTATGAAAAACTCCGGAAACAATAGTATAAACATATGATGGTCCGCTATGTGAACAATAACTCTAGACCGATAGTTTTGAAAGAAGATTATCTATATTTTCTTCATTGAACATTAGTCATTTGATCAGCCAAATTGAGAAGGGCCTTGATCAATCATTTCACGTGAACTGACTTTCGTTGATCTAATTCAAATGAATTCTATTGCACATGGCTTGAACGAAAGATTCTTTGGGTAGCCTGAATATTTTTAAGAATGGCATTCATGGCGTAGTTCATCCTCCTTGGTTAATTTAGGTTTAACTTTCCAATCCAATGCATAGCTAAGTATAAACTACATTGCAATAAAATATGTAGCAATTGTTTATAATATGTGCTGGTGATACCGCGTTGTTACTTTTACCTGTATGTCGTTCAAATTACTTCTTGTAATGCGTAACTTTTGTATGACCCACTGTGTTAACATAACGAAAGTGTCACGGTAGGAAAACTGACCAATATTCATTATGTGTGGTTAGTAAAAACAAACAGTCATGGATCAAGTGGACCAATATGCTCATTCCATTACACAGCAGTGAATCAAACGATATAATATTCTCCTCATTATTTGTTTTTTGGCCACATTAAGCTGTCTGTTTCTGCTTCTACAAATGTTCGTATATAAAAACATGGGCCGCAGGTAAGATAATATCGATCATCTGAAAACTTGGAAATGTTGATGACATTGAGAAAAATAGATAGATTTTTATGGAGTGGGGCAGAACAATGGGAATGGAAAATAAATAACTATGTTTAAATGTAACTGGTCCATTGTTTTGTCACAGTTAGGACCAGTGTTTGGTTTGAAGTTAGTAAATAGGCTAATTGAATAGATGTTTCTCCACTGCGCTACTAATGTTAACGAAATGATGAATTGTAATGAAAAAAATTGTTTATTTTAAAATAGAGTCAAGAGAACGTGTTCATCAGTCGTTCGGATGATCGTGTTCTGATACAAATAACAAATATCAAGACTGTACACACGGTGTTCAGCTCCACGTAAGCGTGCCAAACGAGATCGGAGCTGAGGTTACACATGTAGTACGACGGGGTTGAACAGTTCGGTGAAGAACCTGTGTAATGTGGTCATACAGGTATACAAACAGACAGGCAAAAAAAGAACACAGAATTTGGGTTGTACTACATGACTACCTTTTCTCATTTCGTACACGTAAACTTGATGCAAAACATTACGTTTTAAACATGTAAGCCGGTTAGTTATTGTAAAATGTGACGTACTGTACACAAATGTGATGACTAACTTTACTGTTTTTTACTACACTGTCGGGTAGCACGACATACGACCTCTTTATTTTCAGATGTGTGAGGTGTGCAATTTATTTATCACATACATGTATAACCAGTTCACTTCTTCGTAATCTCAACATATGAACTAAAACTGTTAAATATATCCATGTACATTTCTGTACAGGTAATGTAAACTGTCTCGCTTAATCTTCGTTGTCGTCGTCTATCATATAAACTATGTTCGTCAACATTCTAAAAATCGATTGCAATCATACCGGTTTACATACCTGATTAGAATCACTTCCCTTGCGAGCTGAGAATGTTAGTGTAAGAACATATGGAATTTATTTGGACTTTATTTTTTCTTCTAATTTGTTACAAGAGTGAAAATATTCGGTCCTCCTCGAGGTTTGCTCCAGGGCATTTTCACACTGTGACTGACTGCAGTCCTATATTAGTGCTCTGAGCTGAAACATTGTTGAATAGTGAACGTAATTCATACCTGATTGTTTTTTGATAATACCTGGCTAAATTAAATAAGTTTGCTTACACAAGTACATCTATTGAATAACTATGATACTTGATTACCATCTTCCATATTCTGAAACAAAACACATTCAGACATTGTTTGTTTCGGTTCCCACATATTCGAAAGTTTAAAAATGTGGATCTGGTGACATCTGTGCAACTGTACACATATATTGATAACGGAGACTAAATTTAACTCCTATGTTTCGAGGTCCGCAGCGGAGTTGTATATTTTCGAAACAGAAGGTTGTGTATATTTAGTATACTGGCTGCCAACACGAAGACTTGATTGTTTGGGTCAAAAGTTTGAAGAATGCTTGGAACGTTTTATGAAGTGAATTTAAATTTATAACAATTCATATTACCTCAGTTTATAACCATCACCAACGACGTTAACATGGAAGGGATAAAGTGCTCTCAAAGATATACGTATAGGGAGAACAAGGTAGTCTGCTGTCTCTTGACTGGGTTTATTTTTTACGTGCCGGTTTAAACGTCAGTTGCCATTTTTCTGCATGAACAGTACATCAGAATGTCTGTGGCCATTTGCTGAATATGCATAAATGCTTTCCAAATAAATACGAATTACCAGCTATGGTTTCAGACAACGTGTTCACAATCACTCGAGTAACATGCGACACTTCATTTAGTGCACGTTACTGCCCCAGGATCTGCAAAAGTGATTATGACAGTTGAGAAACAAACTAAAGGTGGAAAAAATGAGAAAAGTTGTCTGCATGGAAACGTTAATAACTTTTAAGGTGGTGCAATGACTTTCATTATCACAAACTAATGTACACTGACGGTTGTAACGTCACAAAATCATTGTTTTCATCCCTCAGTACGTTTTTCCATGTAGAACCGTATGAATGTGCTTCCATACCATAGTTTTAAAAGTATTACTCAAATAACATTCCTTATAATGAACTGCAAACACGTGACATGACGTCCCAACAAACGAGGTTTGAAATATTTTGCTTCATTTCTAGTTACGAATGGACCTGAGATAGGAAAGGATTCATTTTGTGAATCTATTTGCAGTAGTTAAATATGCAAACCAGCAAAATATGTAAAGAACTGGTTGAAAACAACTAACTATTTGGTATGATAAATTCCATGAGCCTATAACAAGGTGAATTGCAGTAGCTCTGGATGGGATAAATATAGGTTACTTCTTTCTTTAAGGAGTTATTCGTTTAGGTTACTATGCTGGCGACCGATTCAATAAGTCAACATAGGTCAAGTATATTTCTAACTCCAAAAATATGCACCGAATGATCAACGTCCTTCTGTGCAAAATTTGTGGACGTAGACTAAAACACTGCGTGACGATCAAGTTGTCTGGGATTTGCTAATCAGTAGTTATGTTATGAATTCTCCAAACAGCGAGTTTAGGCTTTTACGCGTTTTGTTATCATTTTCTACTGAATCCTTTGTTAGCGTACTATATAATAACGAATAGTTGGTCTCAGTTCAGATCGAGATAATTACTTATGTATTATTTTATGAGTCGTTTGGTAATAAAGTGGTGGAGGTTCACTGACCCGTGTTCCTTACCGTAACTTATGAGATAATTTCGTTTAACATTGTGCGTCCAACTTGAATAGTAACCTTGTTCGAACTAGCCGGTAATACAGGTTCATGTTACCATCTGATTAGGTCAATATTACCATGAGACATTTGTGCTGACTGGTACCCGATTCACCTCATGTAAGGGTTCGGTTATGTTCTACCGTGATGAATTCACAAGTCGCTTAATCCACAAGAAATTTACGCAAACAGTGTTGTGTTAACTCCCGTCAGTAGCATTCCGACCGCAGCTATGTCTACGTTTCTTTAATTTAGTGCACATGAAACAGCTAAATCAAATGTACAAATGTCAAAAGCGAAAGGTCGACGGATTTCCTTCAAAAAGAAATACACTGCTTATCGTGATCACATCAAAATTCAGTACTTTAAACAGTGATTGGCTAAACGATGGTTTGTTTACCTTCCAGTTGCAAACTCATACATTGTTTGCTTGAGCACTTCGTTATTTTCTTGCTTCAGTGATCAACTCAAATGCCTGTGCCATTTCATCAATAATCCAAATTGTATGCAGTATGTTTCAAATCATTAGACGCATGGTTAAACCACTGGCTTCATGTACTTTGTTAAATTTTGTCAGTGGAAGGATTTCTTTTAAAATACTTCCATAAAATTTAGTACGAATCAAGTTGCGCAGATCGCCGGTCATGTACAATATGCCTAGAAAATGTTGACAAATCAAGTCTTACAAATAAAAACAGTTAACCGGCCGATTACTCATTAGTGCTTATGGGCTGTTTAAAACTACAATTATATTTTTCCTCGATGAAACGCAATTTAGCATGCGTCGGTTAACTGATTCTTATTAATACATTTTAAATGATAGAAACAGTCAAAATTTATGGCCACACTATTTTGTTAAATGATTATTTTCGACAAACAGCAGTGTAATGTTTAGAAGTAGTGGCCACATCATACACAGAACTCCTTTTGTCTATTCCAATTCTGGCGATTAGTCTACAGATGTTTGCTTCTGACAAGTGAACTTGTCCCAGTTACAATTTCATTCAGTTGCACTACTAGTAACGTGCTATATTTCTTTAAGAAAATATTCATCGTACGCGAAATCTCTTCCAAAGCTTATTAGTAAACAACATCTTTAATTTACTAAGAAAAACAGAATATCAGCTATCCCACTCAACACACGTTCTGGAATAACACTAAAGAGAAAAATGAATAACGGCGAATGAAAACAACTCTTTGGTATACAAACAAGACAGTAAAATTGTTCACAATGCCGTATGCTCAATTGTTAATGCACTATAAGCAAATAGGTTAATACTTATTACCGCCGTCTGAGTGTGAAACCACTTGGGAATTACACGATTGTGTTCTGTCATACGGTTCCATGCGCGTGTAACGTGGTAGACAATCGCAAATGGATCGATGCGGTTCATCTAATAGAGAAGGACTGTTAAGTTCTGGATTTTTGTCAGCAAACGTCTTGTATATTTTAACGCAGAGACTTCGGCTAAAATTGGCACATATCAGATTAG
>JTDE01000131.1:144363-209299 GCA_014338405.1 Paragonimus skrjabini miyazakii
AAACCAGTTTTCAATAGGAAACTAGTGAAGAACTAGGCGAGCTTTGATTAATCTTACCATGGCGTGCCTAAGGGTGGAACGTTTTTAGATTAGATAAATAAAAATGTTTGTTATGCGTATGCCAAATCCACGGCTGTTGAGAAGCCAGTGCATATTGTGGTGTGACGTAGTTCTCAACCAGTTAAATAACAACTGCCCGCAAAAATTAAACCTTCACTTGTAACGTTTTGTACACTTTTTTATTCCATAATTTTGATTGTTATTCACACTTTTCACTTTCCTCAACTTCACATATACAAAGAACGTTTAACCCAACTTAATCGAACTAATCAATAATTAGTAAATACAACTCACTCACTTCTCGGTTCGCGAGACTTGCGTTCTCTCTGCGTTCGGTGTCGCTGTTGCACAGAATTTCGGAGAGTTAGAAGCTAACGGAATCAACCGAGTATTGCGGCAAATTTCCTTATTTATCTGTCATCAGAATTATATCAGTTGTTACCTCCAAGATTAATTAGGAACAACGTGACGAATTGTATCTGTTGGATACTGCATTTTGTGTAGTGGAATTCGAAATCAAAGCACTTTAACGAACTATTTGTTTTGATCCACTACACAATATTTATGCCCACCAGCTGTCAAATGAGTTGTAGATAGCGATTGCGCTAACAACCAAAAGACGATTGCACATTTCTAGGTATATATGGTATAATTCCATAACCATTCGCTGATTGCTGGCAAGCAATGTAATAGTTCTGGCATGGGAACACGGAGAAAATCCAAAAGGAAAATACCATTAAAACACCGAGAGAAAAAAACAGTTATTTTCACTACGCCATAACAACTGTGCAGACTATAATCACACAAAGCGTTATGGTAACACGTAGGAAAGCAGTATAGTTATTTATCGCGCCAATGGACACGGCTCCTCTAAAAAAAGTCTATCATCTTTTGCTCGCAAAGTAATCCAACAGTTGAAACTCCGTAACCCTGTAGCGTCTGCTCAGCTTGTGAGGTTCAAAACAGCGAGGTACTACTTTTAAACATTCAACCTATTAGTGGTATAATGCAGCCACCAAATCTGTTATCGCTCTTGCACGTCATAAAAGACTCATTGCTGGGTGATAAAAGGCCCAACAGAAGTAAATCTTTCGTGCCGTTTGAATTTAACAGTAGTACATATTATTAGATAGAGATTATCGCAACCCTGCTGTCGACTTATTGTCCACACAGTCGTTAGCCTACAGCAAATATTATGAGCGCGAGCTTTGTACTTGAGACGACTAGTGGTTAGGGTAATACAACAGAGCAGTGTTTGAGAGCAATGGAAGTAGCATTGGTAACCATTATGAACATTAACGTAACGCTGCCGAATTGTTCGTGCATTTGGTAAGACACAAGTTGAAACCCCATTCTGTAAAATACCATTCACATGAAGTGTATTCCATCCAATAATTCACAGACTTGAATGTAAGAAGCTTGCAAGGATACAAGAAGCAACTGTATTGGAGGTCGCTGTCCTGGAAAATCAATAAGGACGATAATTGTAAGGACGATTTTTATAACGCGCCTCATATGTATATTGAAGACAAACCACCATCAAAATTTGGCATGCTGGCAACTAATCCGAACATCAAGAACTTAGGGCAGTCTCAGAGAACAAAACGTGGCAATGTGCAAAACTTTCCAGCTTTAACAGTACTTTAATGATAATCCCCCAGACGATGGAGTAGGCATACAACTATAAAAGATTGGGTAAACTATAAGAAAAATAAAGATACTACATCAAGAATCAATTAGCTGCAGAATGGTGGGCAACAATTGATTCTGAATTGCTGTTTGTCTCATCTTTCAAAAATCAGCCGCCGTCTTTCACATCCCATGAACTACATACGCACTAGTGCAGTTGTAGTGTGTGCATAAGTCAGGGCGAATCCAAAATTGAATTGAGGCAAGTGCAATTTTAATTAGAAACGACTACAAATATGCCATAAATGTAGAGGTTGAGGAGCAATACCGAACCTGAATAATGATAACGGAATTAATCAAGTTCATGGAACTTTACGCATGAGTGTCCTGGACATTCGAACGCATGTCACATCTTTTTGAACCCATGACAATCACACATCATAATCTCAGTTGTGTGTTAGAGGTACTATACCAGTCTCACCGAAACCAGTAGCCCAATTTCCCGTTGTATGAGTTTCTAGGTCAATCAAAAAATACTTGCAGATTTCTGTTGTTCATAGGTAGCCAAAACGAAAACGTTTTACTCAAAACTTACTCAAGTGAATTCCGTTTTCCCTGCCGAATTTA
The DNA here is from genome assembly GCA_014338405.1 of Paragonimus skrjabini miyazakii. NCBI lineage: Eukaryota > Metazoa > Platyhelminthes > Trematoda > Plagiorchiida > Troglotrematidae > Paragonimus > Paragonimus skrjabini miyazakii. Next base: position 146,680 of record JTDE01000131.1, read on the forward strand.
ATGCCATCAGGGTACTATAGACTGGTACTCACCTGGAGTTAACAGTTGGTAGTCGTGAGCTACACCGTTGCAATCTTCTGTCAAAGTTAACCAGCACATTTAATTTATCTTGATAAATGCAGGCTTCTGATGACTGGTCAAACGATGCAAATAACAGGCTTTCTGTATGTAGCTGGCTCACTTATTATGCAGTGTCAATGACGGCCAGATTCCCCGAATTCATTCACAAAGTTGGCTGGTGAGAAATTAAGTGGAAGCAATATTTTTGCTCAAAGCACTGATAGGCTGGCTTTTTGCGAAACCTTGATTTAGTTCGTGTCCACAATCAACACTATTTAATAAAAGGCAGGCATCTTACCTGAGATTTCACACCAAAGATTGTGTGTTAGATGGGGTTAAAATTTTCCAAAAATGGAGGCCATTTTGTGAAATTGTGACAAAAGAAAAAAATATGCTGAGATGCGTTTGAAAGAAAACCAAGTCAAACAATTACCTTTCATGGCTACCGCACATGCAAACTAATGTCGGCCTACCTGCTGCATTTTATTGAACAAAAGTTTTCGGATAGTAACATACACACAAAGTGATTTCATGGATGAAAATAAACCCAAATTTCTCCCACCAAATTAAGTCCGTGCCGACATTCTTTTCCCAAATGAAAAATGAGTTTTCACTGAGGTCACGTCTTCACTATCCAAAACAGCAAACAGTGTGTGATATATACTTGTGATTACCCTGTTCAGCTAATGGTTTGTTCCAAACAAAGAGCCCCCAACTACTTTCCGGAAAGGAATGATGCTTAACATTAATGTTCTTTAATAGAAATCATATATAAATTTCATAGATGCGTTGTTTAGAAACACTGACACACGGAGTTAGAAAGTACCTAGAGGTGAATGCAGCTGGCCGTCAGAGAATGACACACTTTGGCTAAACTCTAACAAGAGAGGGGCTCATGCTCAGCTTCAAATGCAAAAGAATTAGATGGAAATTCGGTTTGACTACAAATGATGCGATCAATCATAAGTAACGTCTGGATTAGCAAGAACACATTTATGGCGTTCTGTAAATTAAAGTGAACGTTCTCATTTCAATCAATCGTGTTGGGTTCAAATAAAATGAAAACATTTTCCAGGATTTCCATTCTTATCGTGGAAGCATTTCCAGGACATTCGTATTGTTCGGAAAGTGTACAGCAATCAGGCAGTCATTTGTTATTATCGTTACCATCGTAATACTTAGCGGCACTGACAGTACTATTTTGACCTATCATATTGATACACGCAAGCCTCTTTTAAACGATTATACTCTATACCTGATAAACTTTAGATTAGAACGTGTCCATGTCTGCTGTACATAGCTAGAACATTGCAACTTATCTACTGTAAATGAACCTGTTTGCATGAAAATGATCGCGAGAACGTTCATTCTCACTTGGTCTGATTGTAATCAGTCAAACCCCAACTCTCAGAAGAGAAGCACTGCAAAACGGTATTTACTTACCTCCCTGGATTCTTTTTAATGGGATTTATACTTTGGTTGCATATGGTGCGCATTTATTCAGTGATTAACTTTCTAATCTTAAGCTTTAGAAGATGTCATAGTAAACAAATGCCATTTCGTTTCTTTTCGAAAGGGGCTGCCTGGAAAGTCGGTGGGAATACGACATCTGCGATCAATTGTGTGTGATGTCCAACTTGTGTGAAAACCAAAACCTCTTACAGCTGTGACCTCAAAAGACGATTGGCCTGTGAATTCGTTCGTTGCGGACACTCCAGTATAGGTCATGTCAAAAATCAAACCGCAAACGCGTACACTCATTTGCATGTCAGACATGCATTCACATACGTTGGGTAAAATTACGTTATCATTCGCCTTGGTGGAACTTTTGCCATAGCGTACACACTATTCCGATAGTCTCTTCTTGTCCGTCGACTTTCTGGTGTGCAGAGCTTGTTGTTTTGTTCCTGAATGCCGCCCGTGGGTAACATACCACTTGTAAGTAGTATACTATCCACAATGAAACTGTCTGTCATACAACACTACTACTCATCAATAATCAAAATAGCGCCCAACGAGTTAGTGATTTCTGTGAGTTCAACTTGGAAAGGAGTCCAAGTCGAAGAGTCATTGATCGGAGTTAACAGGACAGTTACTGTGTCTCCTCTCGAGGCGGTCGAGCAGCCTGATCATTACGCACAAACGAAAGCAGTTGGGCGTTTGCACGTAATAATTCGGTAGTGCTTAATGTGAGGTCAGTGGCGCAGTGGTCAACACCGTTGTCTCATGAAAGCGTCTCCGGAGATCTAGTGCCGGACTTGATCCTAACAAGAGCGAGACTTGAGCCTAGCGCTTCCTTTCAACAGCGACCGACCAGAAAAGCTGTGGGAATGCGACAGCAGCAATCAGTTGTAGGTGATGTTCAATTTGAAATTCCTTTAGATAAAAGAAATGTCTCAGTAAAAAGTTGATAGTTGAATACCGTCGTGCACTAAATAGCCCAACCATTTAAGCTTCGATAGAAAGAAGTACCATAATCATGTTGGGTTGATTCAACAAAATAGGAAATACATGGATTCAAAATCGATTACGTCCGTTTTATCGACTCACAGTTTAGGTACAGGTTGAACGGACGTCGTGAACATTTGAGCTGCCACGCTTACTTATAGACTACAATGGGCAACAAAAGCGTAATCACAATATTAATTGCAAGTGTGGTTGCAGACAGATGACATTAATTTAGATCACAATTACAACTCTTTAACACAAGGGGCATATGACAAGTTCTTTTCTTGAGGATTCTGCAGATATTTTCGGTGTGCATTACGGCTCATACACAGTTGGCTTTGAATTCTATTGCTCTATGGAACGTTTCTTCAGACTGAATCTGAGAAACCGGACCTTTGTCTTGCTTCGATTTGCAGCATATGGAGACTTTATCTTAAAAACTACCCATCATTTCCCCAACGATAACTTCATGACCATACTTCAACAACTATCTACAAGATCTGCAAGTTCGTGAGGGTTATGAATTGTTTCGCTCCTCAGTAACATCAGCTACTACCAAAAACCAGTTAATGTGATTCGTCATAATTTAAGTATACTGCTTCAACGAGTGAACGTGTAGTTAATTCTGAGAACACTTCGGACTACTCGCAACGGCCGTTAACACACAACAAACGAACAATAGATAAACTAAAAATAACAACATCGAATCAACGAACCAACCAAAATAATTTTGTTCTTTTGCACATTAATGGCAACGTCTTGTGGCAGCGGCTTATGCGTAAACACTACTGATGGATATTTTGTGGTGGGTATTGCTCCACGAATAGCTGACAGTTTCGGCTAAGGACTACGTAACAGTATCTTAGGGGATTTACCTTGTTCAACTAAATGATCGGCTTCTGGGCTACCTAAACATTGGCGACTGGTGGGAGCAAATCGAAACATGGACATCTGTGTGTGTAGACGAAATCACCAACATAGCTCAATCGGTTTACAGTTATCAAACGTAGATCCAATACGACAGCTGAAGAGCCCGGATAAAGTTTTATAAGAATTGTGTTTCAGGCTGTCGACCATGTTTGTATTTTTCCAAGTTCTTTTCTAACAAGGAACATCCGAAAAACGACGTGAACCCTCTAAGAATTACCAGGTCTCACACCGTTGGCGCTATATAGGGAGTGAACCAGTTTGTTGAGAACAAGTACCACAACGAACATCTTATCATTCAGTCTTTGGCCTAACAGATCAGGTTAGAGAATTTGTTGAGATGCAAACGTGATTACAATGAAGCACAGACACATCAATACTGATAAGCTTCACAGTTATATGGGCATGATACATCATTCCTTCCGTCCGGTACTTTAATGCTAATTCGTGCTCACTAGTCCACTCAAATGGATTTAAGTTTATTGGGTTTGAAGACGAAATTTCCATGGAAACAAAAACAAGCTAGATAGGTAAGTTCAACTTGAAAACACTTACTATCCAGTGAAGTGTTCTACTCGTAGTTCAGTCCTGCCTCACAGCGCACCGTTGACCGTTCGCTAAAGTTTACAGTCATGAATATGCTTGAAAAATCAAATGATTTAATCTTCTCTAGACCAGCTGAACGCTCCGTTGTTGCCACATTGAAAAATGTGTAATGTGTAATTGCCGTTAACTGGGACGCTTAATATCAAAGAAATTATACAAAATGTTGCTACATTTCTGAACTTTCGAATTACATAATGGAAGATAGAAGGCAGCAAGCAAGTAGATAATAAAGCAGGAAAATTTGCCAAAATCCCAAACAATTACGGTTCACGCTACTCCAGGGTACTTTGGTATATCATAAACATGCGCATCAGCTAGTCGGAAATTTTAACCGATCAGTTAAATTTACTTCCCCCATTTTGTTCAAAACCTCCTTGGGTTAGCGGAAATTTGTAAAAACATTTAGGATCTTTCAAACGGCGTATATGTGTCTGAGACTGACTCGTTATTCGTCAACATATATTTGCTTAAACCTGTTGATATATTCTTTTAGACTGCTTGTGCTTCTAAACAATTCTGATAAATTTCAAGTTGAACATCACCCACAATTGATCGCAGCTGTCGCATTCCCATAGACTTTCCAGTCGACCCCTTTCGAAAAGAAGCACTAGACTCGAGTTTCGCTCTCATTAGAGCTCGTCAGTAGTGCATATCATCGCCACCGCCGTGAGGCCAATGGCGCAGTGGTAAACACGGTTGCCTCATGAACAGCATGTCCGTGGTTCAAGTCCCGGCAGCGGCGATGATATGCACTACTGACGAGCCCTAATGAGAGCGAAACTCGAGTCTAGTGCTTCTTTTCGAAAGGGGTCGACTGGAAAGTCTATGGGAATGCGACAGCTGCGATCAATTGTGGGTGATGTTCAACTTGAAAATTAACCAAAACCCCGACTACTCATCAGTAATTCTAATAAACATATTTTCATTTTACTGCAAACATTTCGTTCGAATGTGAAGGAATCAACTATGGACAGGTTGACAGTAGGTCTGATTAGCCAACCAGCTCCCGAATTGGCCAGTATATTTTCAGGATCGCAAAACAAAAAATATCAACATAGACTTGCCTGCATTTTGTTCTGCAACTATTAGGTAAGTGACAGTCTACATTTCCATCATTATTAATCCTTTACTTTGACTTATAATGCATGGAACTGTGTTGACCTACGCCTTATTGTATCGCGTGAAATGAAGTGCAAAGGTTGTTTACTTTTCTTTGACTTGTTTATCACAAGACTTCTGGACAAGCTATCGCAACAGTTCGATTCTTGCAAATCTACGCAGAGTAGACAATATTTCCAGTTTCGTACCTTCGCACCAAGTGTAAGCAACTTTGATATAATGAGTAGTATTCCAAACAACTGGAAACCTATGCGTAGTGGATTTATTGAGGGAGGAAGATAGGATTGTTAAGAAGTCTAATAAATAAGGACTGCCTCGAAAAATTTGCAGATGCCACTGTAAGCGGAAAACACTAAACTTGACGAACCGAGGTGCGCAAGAATGTATCTATATATAACAAACGTTTGAATGATGACAAACAAATGACAGCTTGATTCACTAACGGACTACGGCTTTATAGAGTAGCATTCCAGCTGCTCAGTGGTGCTTTGTTGTAGGCACAAAGGGGTTGACTCACCATAGCAGCGGTATCCAATCAGTCTTTCTTGCACTATACCAGTTCAACTGTAACTCTGAATATGTCCGCATAGTCAGAGAAGGTCGATACAGACATCAGTGTATGGCGCAGCATAAACTTTAGTAACTATTAACTGCAGTGTATAAAAACACCATTTGAATACAGCAAACTCAATGAATCTTCAATCAAACAATTTCCTATAGACGATCACCCGTTTGTAGTTATTTCAAGATATTGGTGCATGGTTGTAACCTGAACTGTTAGCGAATCGTGCAGCAGTACTCACCAGAACGCACCAGCCACACTTTCTTGCATACAGGAGGCTGAAGCAATTAATCTGTATATTTCATTAATGCGCGAAAGAGTGAAACTAAAATGGATTATTCGTTTATAAAATGTTATATAATGTTTTTCTTTATTACGGTAACGACTGTTGATGCAACGGTAACTTCTCATAACCTATCACCTCCCTGGTTTGATGAAATGGAGAATAAAAAAGTTTTGTTAGATTCAAACTTGGCAACAAAATGATTTATCGTGCCGGCCTAAAACCTTCATGTTCAATAAATTACTTCAACCGGTTTCACTTCGATGTGCTTCGTAATATTTTTCGATTCGTTCAGTTTTCCGTCATATTTGCTGTCGAGATTTTGGTCCTTCAACCGGCTTTGAGAATGTTTAAGTAAACGTAATCCTCTGATATCCACAGTGAGCATTTGCCAGTGTGCCCAGAAGACGAATCGAAGGAGTTACGAATCTGGACAAGAAGATAACAATCCAATGTTATGTCGGACATTTGGTTGGTTTTGAATTGAACGTCATTCGCAATCGATCGTTGTTCCGGTCACTGATCTGCAAAGCAAGTCACACAGAATTTTTCTGTTCACGGATTACAAGAGAAAATCTGTGGGTTATGAATGGTACATTTCTGTTTTGCCTGTAAACCTGTTCAAGTTAAAAATCTATAATTACTGTTAAGCTACTGTGGGTATTTAAATTGTACTGCAGTCGTTACTCCTAATGTATAAGATTATCCTTTGTTCATTTAGAGTTTTATTTGAATTACGGTGTATTCATCGATCTGGAATGCAAACATACAGGGGTTGAAGTAGGCAAACTTTACCTGTTGAATTCCAGAATATTTATCTCCAATAATGTTTTCTTTTTCTGCACCGGTTAGTATAAAACCATCGTCCTTATACCTTTCGCATTTGTTGAAACTTCGAAACTCAACGGAAGGTCACTATAGAAATTCGGCCAATCGAATTAGTTTTGGTAGAAACCAGCAACCAAAACTGTTGAAAATTGCTAGCTGCTCAGGTCCGCGTTTTGGAGGTAGTCACACAAATCGAGTACTATTATAAAGTATTTGTCGGCCGAAGTGATAGGAATTCTTTATACAGCAACCCGGTGAATGAAAACTTCCTGTGGACCGTTGCGTTTGTATATTTTGTTGTCCTCATTCACACAATTAATGAATGTGATTAGTCACCCAAAAATTTCAGTGGGTACTACGATATCCTAGGTGCTGGAGCTTGTGAAATTACAATCATCATTCATCTAACTTAATTGGAGAGCGTGATATTGAAGCTCCAACAAAAGCTGAGTTATGGATGGCTTGTCTCCTGTGCAGCACTACTGAAATTAACGCTTTTGAAACCTCAAGATAGTGCTTTTTAAAAGGTGGCTAAGAAAGATTGGCAATTTAACCAATTTCAGAAACCGATTATTCGTGAGCGGGTTTTTATTTATGTTAGACAAATAAGCAAAAATTGGGTAGGTTGTTGAACAGATCCTGCCAAGAGCTGCTGTTGTGACAATAAAATTTGTATGGCATCGACAAGTATAGAGATACTGTCATTGACAAATGAAATGGGTGCGTGGTGCCTATTTCAGCAACCGTCCAAGATTGTTGGTCCACTAGTTACAGAATGAAACAGGAAAAAAAGAACAGAGAAAAGAAACCGAAAAGTTATTTACATTTCGATACACTCTGACTAGTCGTTATCTTAAAACGAGCAAACTTTAAACAATGTGCAGAAAAATAAAAGGAAACTGTCTAATCGAATGGTTTTGATCTTTCGTAAGTCAGTAGTGCAATAAAGTTCATCGAAATAATATTGCTTGCACCGGCGATTTTTAGCACATAGAACTGAGGTTGTCTCATTGGCATTGCTGCACTAGTTGCTAACAATTTTTGATTATAATGAATTAACGGTAGTTGATATTGATTTTGAAACGCATACTGCCAGCTGCCCCACTGTTCATTTCGTCATGCATTATGTGTTTGGTTGTACACACCGGTTGTATGCACTAAATCGGACACCGTCCCTGACTGACTGTCAGTTCAATTGTGAGTCACTAGAATCAATATGATACTTTCAATCAAATGACACACTAAGTAAAACTAAAAAAGAACCACTGTGAAACAAACTCAAAAAAACCGTTCACGGTTCCTTCATACTTCTTGACATAATAACTCATTTGCAGGTGAGACTTGTCGTTAATCCTAGACGTAGTGGAATCCTAGATCAATGCTGTTGTTAGCAAAACATAATAAGCGGAAATGTACTAAAACAGCAAGTTGATTTCAGAAGCTGCACGCATTTACTTACGTTGCATTACCAACGGGGTTATGTTCCGCTCTCAACCAGCATGGACGAGATATAATCAGACCATGGTTATCGTTTTATTCTAGCAGACCACAGTGAGTTTGGAATTCATAGAATTTCGTGACATCCGGTGAGACAACGAACAGCTGCAAAACTATGTTGCGGCTACACAGGAAGTTGACTTTTATGTCTCCGATTTTTCAACGCAATTCGAGCCTGACTAGACAAACGGCGATGCACATAAAAGAAACATTTGTGAATCTGGACTGCAATTTTTTTCTGTTTCTTGACTGCGCAGTGATTCACGTGCGTTTGTGTGCATAGCACAAAACAAGTTCTGAAGGTCATCTAAAGCATGACGATCTAGTTTTTGCTGTAAGTTCTTTTAAATCTAACCCGGAGCTGATGAAAGTTTTTGGTGAAAGAAGTCGTCTGGCAATCGACTATTGTAAACAAATTTACCCAGAACTGCAAATTTTTCTTAAAAAATAATTCGCTTTCATTCACTTTCTCTTCGTTTCAATTAATGAATGATGTATGTGTATTTCCTGCTGTTGTAGCCGTCTTGATAGTTCATCATCTATCTTACCTTGACCTGATGCACACAACAATGACTTAGATGAGAATCGAGCACATTTATCACGAGACTCTTCTGTAATACAGAAACTCATATTGGAATGATTGTGTCTCACCACGTGAGACAAATTTCTTGGTGATTGAGATAACCAACGTTACATTTGTTGACAAAGATCACGGATAGTTAGTTTTAAATATCAATACTGAAGATACAACTAGCGTACAGAAACAAATAAAAGTTAAAGACTTTCTAGCAAAGCAGCTTGGTTGATTTGTTTGAGAATAACAGCACTTCACAATCTACTGAGAAAGATAACCAAAGAAATCCCTCATTCCATATGGTGCACCCCGGAATAAACCATTTCTTTTCAGGTAATAATGTCACTTACATCAATGACATAGTTGTTGGCAAACCAAACTCAACAGGACATATCTGATTATTAAAATGGAGATTGTATCTCAGTTATAAAAATGATTGTGTTTGATGTCAAATTTCAACATATCAGATTCACCTTTGAATCGAATAGGCGAACTAAAACAAATCAATCTTGGAACCAGACGGATCACATGGAAGTGGATATATATTTGGGGTTTCCTCAACTGCAGTGGACATACGACTCATTGCCTCACTAATGAAGAACTTTCTTCCAAGTCCAAAGACAATCTAGTTTGCTGTGACACAATAATTGAGAATTACTTTTGCTGGTTGAAATGCAATTTGACATTCGTCAACAAACTACAATATGACCACTGCAAACCGTCAGCGCCGGGTTGAGAATTGGCTGTTCAGTTAAGCGGAATGTAGAAGGGCGATGTCACAGTCACACAGTACAGTTGGATAAAATTAATCCAGTAAATTTTTATCAGGATTCCGAGTTTAAGGAAATGCATGATCTTTTGCGGGTAAAGCGACTGTGTTGTCTTTGGTAGAACCTATTTTCAACAAATGACTGTCACATATCAGCTGAAACACGTTTCTTGTCTATCCAACTTATGTTGCATTTCATCATTTAACGCCTCACCTGGAACGGCATATTTCTAAAAATTAGCAAAGTTTAACATCAGTCTAGAAATTAAGGTCTGGGGAGGCGCAAATTAAGCATAATCCTTTAGTGATATTTGGGTATACCGGTTTCTGCGGTGATCGGTGCTAACAGTTTGTATCGAGGAAAAAAATATCGAAGTAGGTAGTAATGTATTGTAATCAGACAAAATTTGGCTGCTGTATTCTAGACGACAAAGTGAAAGTCTACATTGTAACTGGGTTTATTGTTGTTGGTATTTCGGTGTTGTAACTAGAAGTTCCTGGATGTGTCCTGCATCAGAGTGTGATATATCATTATCAAATCTCATTCTGTCATTACGGCCAAAATAACCGGTTAGTAGCGGATGGATATACTTATGGAATGACCTGTTATCTGATCGGTTGCATCGCACTATTGCATCAACACCAACCGCTACGGTTACTGAATGCCACATTAGAGTAATCCATTGATTGAGTTGTCCCTATGAAGAACGCCGTCATTTTAGGGTTATAACGATTATCTTTATCCGAAGAAGTTACGCAAGACTGGTGTTCAGGTACCACATAACTTTGATTTTATCTGATTCTAACTATTATTGGCGAGTGTTCAGGGTATTTTGTTTGCTGTGTGCTCTATTGATCCGTTGACTTGTGCGGTTTTTATAAGTAAGTAAATGAATGACACTTACTTTTTAGTAAAACCATATGATAAATCTTCTGAAACAACTCTAATTGAGGACAGGCATCGAGTCAGTGTGACCCATTGTGATACAATGTTAAACGACAGATACTGATGACATTCCATTCTGCACAACATAGCACACAAATAATAGTTTAAGAACTGGGAACAAATTTACTCACTGGTGTTACAATGGGATTGATGTATTTAAGTATGAGCTGATTACCTTCAGGCTTTCAGAGTATCTTTGTTTAACTGCTAGCCCGAAGGAATAAATCTTTTTTTTCAGCTGCTGTGGTGCGGTCTAATGTTCATGGGTCTAATGTTCAGCTAACTTGCATCAAGGCACGCGTGACAATTGAAAGTGGAATCTGATATCCGAGGTATTTCAGTCGTAATGCTTGACACTGCGTTAATCTTCGACTAATATCGCTTTCCAGATATCTATAATCTATGCATTTCAGGATGTTTGAATAGTGTCTTTAACACAGTGCTTTGTTGCTCTAAAACCCTTTGCAGTACTTCTGTATATCTGAAGTATTACATAGCAACCTCTATGTGAATGACTACTTTTGTTGTTCAAAATTTATCGCTGACAAAAGCGGGTATCGATTAACAAAACTACTAAAGTAACCTGATAACAAAATCATATCAAGTAAACGCCTATGCTGTCTGAAAGTTTCAAACCAAAATGCAGTTGAAAGTACTTGTTCCTTGAAAGGAATAATAAAGCCTAACCTTTAAGGCACATACACACAAAAGCATACTACGTACCTTTTATTAACTATCTACTTCTTGTATTTTTAGCTGACTTGGCCTTTAACTCTGTTCATCAGTGATAAATGGGAATTCACTGTCAGTAAATTACTTTCAGACACTTAAATATTAATTTGCTTGCATTCAAAGACGACAGGAAAATTCCTTATCTCATTAACATTTGTTTGATTTATTATACGAGGTGATGACTTTTTGGTCGTCTCTCCTAGGAATTCGAAGCTTCCACTTTTGACTGTTGCGGGAAAGTGTCAAACGATACCAAGGTGTGTATGCAGCCAAGGGTGGTATGCATTAGTAGAGTACCAATAACAGTGAACGGTTGACGGTTTTGACTAAATAGGTTAGAGAGAGATATTTCACACATTTTAGGTGACCACGGAAAATATTCTTTGAGTCGACAGGCCAACTGTTCCAGGAAAATAAATGATTAATAGGGAGATGAGCGTGCGTAAATAGTGAACAGTGTTTTTGGCAGCAAACATATCCTAAGCCCATTTGAACGGATGTCTGGAAATGTAGTGATTCAATCAATTTGATTGTTCAGAGGGAGGCGTAGCCAAAGTTACATAGGTTGATGCTCAAAAAAGGGAGGTAAGACTCATAACTGGTTAAAAGCTTTCAGACAGCCAAATCGTAGACTGTCCATCACGGTGAAAATGACGCTTCTGTGTTCTTCAATGACTCCGTGTCATAGATTAATTAGTGCACCAAACACGACTTTTCAGGACTAGTCTGCCGTCAAAATTCAATTGGTTCTAGATGAAATTGTTTAACTCGTTTATAAAGCTGTGGATGGATGGATAAAATGGCGCACTGTTTCTAAAGTACATGGGATGTTGAAAACCGAATCAGAGCCCCTCGTCCGTTTCGTAAAATCTCAAACCGTCATTGGTACCCCTCACCTTATCTTATTAATCAACTCCTAAATAATTCTTTTCGTTAAAAAGTCATCCGAATAAGATAGATGAAGAGCATAAATCATCCCAGCGTACATCACACTCAGTTGGGTAATCCTCGATATCAACCATCGTAATAACGACAATTCATGGAGAGTTAAAAGCCTTGCTATATGTGAAGGTGGTCGCAACTTGAGTTAAAAGTACACAACAAAGGTTTCTAACTAGTGCCGGAATGTATCTGTCAAGTTCTCCACAGTACACCATCCATGTGATATTGCCTTCATTGGGCAGCCTTATGAGCAAACTTCATCTTGTGAGAATGTGTTTATTTACCAGCAGTGTATGGCCTCCAATCACTATTCGATATTGATCAAACCAGGCTAAACAAATCAACAGGATCTTGGCGCACATAACAGAAAAATGTTCAAAAGCCTTAAATGTTGCACTTTTCGTCGGAAACGTTTCTATCCGATCAAAGGACTGTTTAATACCGTAACTAGCCCCCGTAATTCTGACAACCTATTAATAACGATGTACCACTAGACCTAAGGTTATTCAAACTGAGCACAATTTAGATGTGCAATGACTGGCAAGTTTCAATGATTTTCAAGAAGGAGATTTACCATACGGACTTTTATTACCGTTTCTCGTTTTTGACTCCGTTTTGGTTTCGGGTTTATTTTGTAAAGTCAGTTAACTTGTGATTGTACTAGGCCGTGGACTTGTTCCAAAGGATCACAAATAAAAAACCGACAAATATGACTCAAGACCCATTGACAACTGCAGGTTACAGTTGATGCGGAAGACGTCATTTTGGAGTGCTTTCTTACTATCCTCCTGTGACATCTCTAGTAAAAGTATTTGTAAACATCAACAGTGAGTTTTTGCACCGGTTGCGTACGTGTGCAGCTGTGACGATTGTACATCAGAAATCATGAATATCACTGAGTAGTTTGACTCTTCGAAATCCGTTTATCCGTGAGAATTCTTAGATTTGGTAGGAATAAAGCTAAGTATAGAATGTTAAATAACTTTCAACCTGACTGCGCGCACAAAGGGTTTTGATGTATCCTAGTTAAAATTACAGCTTGTGTGCGTTTTCTATCGGCACACAGACTCCAAGAGCAACCGATTCACAATCTGTGACGAAGATACCGTACGTTTATCATTCCGTCATGAGTTACTGGTAATCAATATAGCCTGGATATTTTGGGAGAGTAACTTACTTTTTTCTATAACAGAAGCACATGTGACTCAGTTGATGCTGTTGTCGAAAGGTACACCAGACATTGCAATTCACTATTTGTTGTAAACTAAAAATTGTTGTCAGTTAATGTGGAAGGCACCCTGGAAAAATGAGTAAAGTGGATGCGTGATCTTGGATCACAACCGTAATTATCTTGTATTGAGTGATCACTCTGGGTCGATCACTGAGGTATGAAGGGCTTCAAGCAATAAAACGTTTCACGGCATTGTCAAACACTACCACTTAACGTATTCAGCAAATTATGTAAATACAGACTCGATCAAACGGACCACTGTTCTCAGATCCATGGTATACTCACAATCGATCGTGAATGAGAAATAAGAAAATCCATTACCTTTAATATTCGAAGTACTTATCTGTAATTACGCATCAACTGATAATAAAAAAATGTTTGATTTACAAACATTGTGAGTAGCATTGAAGCAAAGTTTGTTGATGAATATTCGTTAAGCTCGAAATTTTTCCTGGTGTTGTCGAAACTGCCAGTAAATTCATTCATTTTTAAAAATATTATCACGGTTGGCTGATCGTCAATTGTTCAAACAGTTTTCACAGATAGTCTGCTTATTTTTTTAAAGAACTCGCGAATAGTTTAGTTGGAATCAGATTATTTCAAGCGTTACATTAGTCTACATTTTAACGAAAATAGATCAAAGTAGAGCGTGGTTGTTTATAAATCTATTGAAAATGCTTGAGCTTCCAAACTTTTCCCCCTCACCCCCGATCCCTTGCTATTCTTATAACATATATACCAAATTATTGTTGACAGGAAATGAGGAGGCAAGATGAATTTCATCCATCCCATTGTAGTAGTCAAATGTATGATGATGTTCATGAGTGGCATCTACAGCTCTTTACTTCAGGATGATTTCTCAAACCTTCGTAACCACTTCACAAAAAGCTGTAGCTCAAATGTAAGACCTTCAAATTAGTCCGAACCGCTTGGTACGAACAATGAAGAGAACAATACAAAGTAGTTCTTTTAGAAACTCAAAGAGCGGTATAACTTTGAATGAATTCGAAAATATCCTAAACTCACATTTCTTTCCACATAAAAATTTAAAACGTCCAATATACCTAGTGTTCCTCAGTTATTTCAGCAAAACCTCTCCGAGATCCGTAATGTATAAACAAAAGTTTTCAAGCTCAAATTACAACAATTGGTTCAATGAGATGCAACTTGACATAAGCTTTCAATCTTTATCACAGTTTTTTCAGTATGTCGGTTTTTCCAATTTCTCCTACATTTAAGGTCTCCTTTTTATTAAGACCGGAAGTCTTTTAATCATCTAATGTATTCATGCAAACAATTTCGTCATGCGCAAGGAAAGTGGGAATATTTTTAATATACCTGATGTTTCTTAAAAGGTGCAAGAGGCCTGTTCACTGACTTTACAATTAGAGAGATACTTTGTGGTTGGCAATCTGGTAAGAGAGCAGTTAGGTGAAAAACTTCTGTTTCTAAGGGCGAAACTACCTGTTGTGCTGAGACTACTGAATCAAGAAAGAAACGTCACCAGTAAAATAGGAAATAAGTTACTAAAAATGACCTATTTCGACACCGTGGAGGCTCACCTAAATGTAATCTTGAAGGTTGTAAAGTAGTTTATTTATTGTGTAAACAGTTGAACTGTGATTGAGAGATTGACCATTTCTTCCCATAGTTTAAAAATCAGTCTCATCTGAGACATACTACTTAGTTCTTTTCTTGTATATGGTGTAAGATTTTACATCAGTTATACGCACAGTAGGAAGTAAGCGAATACATTTCAAAATTATTCATTTTATCTGAGAACCTGCAATTACTTTTAAACATCAAAACCATCAACTTTCACATAGAAAGCAGTTGAGCTTCCGCGTTCAAACAAACTCTGCCAACTTGAAGCATTCAACTTTATAGTTCGCTTATCTCTGTGTGAACTCACAACGTGCAGTTAACCTGATTTAAACAAACATGACACATTTTGAGGACTAAAACAGATTCCAGAAAGGTCTGATCTCAGAAAGGAACAGGTTGGATGATTTGTTATAACAGGAGAGTCTCTACCAATCGTAAGTGGTATTTAATTATAACCGACCAAACGCATTCCACTACTTACAAATTTCAAACATTTAGCGCTTCCCGACGCATCTATTTTTCAACTTCAACCGTTACTTTGAACTACTTCGCTGCATCTTATTTTATAAATACTGCGTTCTCTGAGTTCACATAGCAGAGTTCCATTACCTTGTTACGGGGAACTGTTGATATACATATCAGTACTACTAAAAGAATCTATCTTCCAGTCATTTTGATTCAACCGTAAATAACTTAGGGACTTCAAAGCTGATGTGGTTAAAGTACCAGCGTTATTATTAAGCAGACATATAGAATGTGAACCGCTAAGACAAGTTTAAGAAATGTGCTATAATTTGTAAACGTGATCATTACATACTGCCTCATTAATGTGAAACCAATCCGCTTGTTTTATATTCAAGTCATCCTATCGGTTCTGCTTACTTATTACACAAAGTGGTTTCTCCCAGTATTACAATATTGACACTGTTAACACTGACACTTTTGGTACAGTTAATTACATTAAAGATTGCTACAAATTTCGTAGCCCTTTCATTTACGGGTCATACGTACTTAGCATGATTGGTATACTCTTGGAAGTTGTGCAACTACACTTACGAGTAGACTACTCCATAATTGGACGTGGCTAATTTTGTTATTCTTTTCGCCCCACCTGTTGGTGGTCTCAATTAAATTAAGATTTCGAAATATTTTTTTGCACTACTAGCCGAATCTTTCGGTACCAAATCTTACAAAACGATTCCGGGATACTCAGATGCATTGAGTAGTATACACAAAATTGGTTTCCTTCTAAGCAAATGGTGAACAGATTCTCCTAAGGCATCGCATAATTTCAGCTGTTCAAAGTAAATCTGGCCACAAAAACATTGCGTGAACAAATTGTAACAGAAACTGTTAAATCTGGAAACATCTCCAAACCATAACTGTCGAATTATGGTGGTCACACAGCAAAGGGATTTGGTGACCGTTGAACTACGGTGGACAAATGCGTGCTGCACAAGTGATGCGTGAAGCAGGAACATGGTAACATCTTCTGTAGACTTGTTTGTATGAAGTACTTTTCCAAGTTTGATCCGAAAAATGAACACTTACAAACCTTCTTCAACAGTGCTTCGATTTAAAAATCTTCGCTCTATCAAAAAATGTTTTATTAGCAGTTCCCCGGAATATAATAGACACGGTGACTGCTAACCTTCAAGATGTAACTTTCTATCAAGTTGACAATGTTGTACATGGCTCTACCGAACGTACTCATAATGAAAGAATACTTGGTTTACAAGGAAGACCTATTCACATAATGATTATTGATCTGAAAAGATTTGAAACAAAAAAATTAATTGTAGACTTTGATTAGTGACACTGGAATTCAACCTGATACTGAGCAACATTCGTTTCTATCTGATGTTCCTACTTTAATAATTTCTGATGAGATGACTTCGTTCACCGACTTGCTTCAATATTACCTCTGTTTTGTTCCTAGTTTAGTTCAGAAAGCAGAAAGACTTTTCCTGAATAGTTTTTCCAACAAGTTTGTTTAAATCGATGCCCACGAGACCTTCTATCTTGTTTGCCAGACATTCTTACCGATGACTTTTTAATGCGATAATTTCTGCAGGCTGACACCCATCGTTTTCAATGATGTGGCTTCCATAATCATTATTACCGTGAGGAGGCAGGACCGATATCCGGTTTATTTTATCTCGATGCTTCTTAATTCAACAAAGCGTAGTTATGCTCGAATTAAGAAAGAAGCGCCCGTTATTATATGGGTTTGATCACAAACATTCCAAATCGGTTTGAGTTTTCTCATCAATTCCTTTAGGGAGAGCCACATATTTGATTTCCAACATTATAAATCACTCGTCCAACAGCCACGAGGGACCAGCAGAGCATGGTCGTCTCAGTATATTAATGTAACATCCGATATCGTTTTGTTCAATTAAATACAACCAACTGTCTACCCATTCAGAGACATTTGCCTCGCAACGACTGGCAACTCTGATGTCTTTAAGTTTAATTGTTATCACTCAATTAGGCGCTTTTGACTTCCGATGTAAGACGTTGTTTTGTCTCCGTTAGTTGGGCTGCGAGAGAATAACAAAATGCAACTACAAAACGCGGAACACTATGGCCTTCGCGAAGAAATTCTAGTTGCATCTAACAGAAGAATTATTATGCCTCCAAATCTTCTTTAAATAGTTTTACTTCGTATACATTGTAGACACCTTTTTATAAAGTAAACTGATTTCCTGAAAGTTTGGGCACGACGGAGGTCACAAACTTTGTGACACTGCTAAAATTGAACGAGAATTTATCAGCCCTAATCTTAACAGTGTCGTAGCTCGACGAAGTTGTTGTCAACTATTCAATGCACCTTGAAAGTGGAGCTCACAAGACAAGAGAATATTCCCGTATAATTGTGAGGCGGGTGTTTTGGAAACCAAAGCATTTATTCTGGTTTCTGCTGAAGTTATTTTCACCACGGCAACAACTGTCTACTTTCCACTGAAATAGCGATAGTCAATCTATGTGATATTATAGGCAGAATACTCGAATACTTTTATGGTCTTGTGCAATACAGTCAGGTTAAACAGATAAATAATACACGCTTCCAACTGCAAGGTCATTCAAATCCTTTAAAAATGTTTTACTGTCTAAAAACTCTACATTCATAGGGTTTTTGCTATCGTTAAAAATCTCCACTCACTGACTAAATACTAGTGTGACATGCCTACAACTTTCACAGCCGTAGCAAAGATAGTACGGGTAGCTTTGGATATTTCAAAATACGACAGCTGATTCAGTCTTCCCGAGAGAGTCTTCAAGATCTGTAATTTGCATTGTACACTGCCACAAGAAAACAAACGTGAGAGCTTATCATCACTGTTTTTATTGAGGGCGCCCATCAGAGGGGCTGCGGGCAGAGTCGTGTGGTTCAAGATATACCTTCACTAAGAAAGGCTGACAGACCCGTTCTATGTGAACTACTGGCATCTGAGCGGAGACACAACTATGACCTAGAACAGTGTTACCGAAATTAGCTATCAACCAGCTGGCATCCCTTAATTACATGATGGTGAAGCGTCAAACGGTTCATCAATCTTACCCGAATTTCTAATCGGCAGGCTACTGTGTAAATAGAACTTATCGGTCAAGTTTTGCACAAGCCGGATTGCACCGGTTGACTTTGTGATCATGTCCATCTCAGTTGAGACTCTTAAAAGTACGCTCAGCAAACATGTGAAGGCCAGCCGGAGCTTTAGCTCTCATGACCAATTCCCTAATGCATTCCAACAGGTCAGTAGACGCGTACGTCTGGCAGTGAATATTTGTTTATTCTGGCTTTTACTTCATATGTTGATGCTTAATTTTGACGGCTAGCTGACAGTTATCTTCTAGTCTAAATTTTAGGCAGTATAACTCTCTTCCACGCATCTACTATCAAATTCGTATTACCATAAGGGAGACAATCTATTAGTAATTGACCTAGTCGTCTCCTTTTTAAGCATGTAAACTTCCAAAAACAACGAAATGTTTGTTTTTAGTAAGCACACATTCTCCAGACTGTAATATTATTTCACATATTTACTGGTAAGACATGTAAGCAACGGCAATAGCTTTAAATTTTATATTCGTTTTTTTGAGTATCTTCTAAAGTTGATCATAATTTGTTGGTATCAGCTTATTTACGAGTTAGTTGTTTCGATCATGGTAGACGCAATTCAGTTCATAATTGCCTATTAACACTAAGATCAGTGACTGGGACTGTACAGAAGCTCAGACTTTATTCTATTCTAGCATAATTACTATGTGTTTAGCAGCTAGAAATCGCCTGAAGCACACAGTCGGTTTCGTGGTTGTTATCAGACATCAGGTATTTAACCGGATGGACTTCTATCATAAATCCAACTATGGGAATGGCAGAGTTCGATAGTATTTGAGGCTAATACATTTGCGTGTTAACGGTTCCGTTTGTCTAGGACTCAACGGAGTCTGGCTATTTAGCTTCTACAGGTACAACACAGAAAACCAATTTGCAGTTTGGTTAACAAACATGCATGCTTGAAAATGACGGACTAACAAGAACAAAACAAATATTTAGAAATGTGTGTGTCTACAAAGAGATAGTTGGTCTAAATGCCTACTAAATTTCCGTGGCACCACTCTACTATTTGGCACATATTTGACTTGAGAAGAACCAAGAAGACAAATCGAGGTCTGTGATAAATAGTAAGTTACTGTACTATTCAAACTGTAAAAAGTAAAGACACTGACGTTATCTCGCTCGATTTAGGTGGTGGCCCATTAGTTCCGACGTGTATATACTGGAGACAATCGGTTTTTAGTTAGGATACAGTTGTATACATGCGACAACATGGCGCATGCACTTGTAAAAATCTGTTATGCCTACTACATATCATCGCCATCACGTCATAAGAAGATAACGTCAAATCTAATTCGGTTTTGGGACACTTTTGAAACACTGAGCAATTGCGCACATTAAACGTCGATGACTTCCACTGACTGAGGTTATTATCCCTCGTGTATACGGTTTACGCGTGATCAAAATACGTTGGGCCCGTTCATTTGTTTCTCTGTACCGCACAGCAGCACATTGCTTGTTGAAACAACGTGAAACTGTTCACCGGCAATCACGTCGTCGCAGTCTAGGCCACACGTTTTACTTCATTACCGACACAAACCACTACTAGCTATTAAGTTCACAAGTGTATTGAATGTCTGTTTGTCTCTTACCAATGCCTTTTTGCTAAAGGCTTAAATTCATCTGTAAATATATCGGCCGGTCGAACTTTCAGTTCAACATGTCCATACCTATATTGAAGGATATGCTCCTACGATGGACACTGAATATTCAGTTCAAAGTTAACAGAATTTTGTTTGGAAGAATGTCACATTAAGTAAACTACTACCATGAATTTTCAAAAGCAAACTAGAAGATTGAATACTAGGCCAGTCTTCTGAAAATATTTGTTTCTACGAACGGTAAATTTATAATATGTTTGTTCCATTGAAACCTGAAAATGAATCCCCTGTTGTTATTGAATTGTTCGATTTGATGGATACCGCCATCACGTTAAAATTAAAGCGAGACGAGGAAACCACTAATTTTTCCAAACGTGAATCTAAAAAGATAAATGAGAAAGACATTCATCAACCTTCTTTTGGAGAACTAAGCTGTGATACACTCGACCAACGGCTTTAGCAAACATTCGAGAGCATATTTTCGGTTGCGTCTCTATGCAACTGGTTCGCCGCATCCTGATTTTGCTGTCTGGCCTGAATGGCAAAGTTCCTGCATTGTAATAATCCACGTTGGTGTAATTAGTCTGTTGCTGTTGTACAACACACTATTCAAAAGCGAGCAGAATGTGCACAGAGAAACGTTTTCGAAAACGGATCAAAATGCACCATTATTCGTGGATTGGGAATTTTTTGAACAAATCCAACAACACTGTAGTCGTCGCATATCAAACCGATAATGATCCCGAGTTGTCCCCCGTACTGACTTACTATGGAGTCCATAGATTTTCTGTCAATCGATCGACATTAGCCGGCTAGCGAATGCTGGTCACGGCTGGATCGATCACCATCTGGGTATGTATTTAGACTCAGCGTTCATTTACGAAATTTTTGAAAACTTTGTTTTTTCCAAAATTCATACCAACAGCATGCATCCGCACAAATTCCGATCCATGTCTGTATGACATAATGATGTGTTGGTCTTCAAACCACTCAATCATGTTGTCGATTTGTCGCTTGAATGCCCAGTTTATAGAGGTTTGAAAATATCTAACGCTTTAAATGACTAAATGGCAATCAGCCAAACCACTTGGGGTTAATTATGTACTGGTAAATTACAGCGGTTTGGTAATCAACTGTCATCTGCAGTTTTTCGTCGCAATTTTCCCCTATGATTCAATAGGGCTTTCGTCGAGGGACACTTGTTGTAATCTACCGATTGCCTGCGTGTGGTTTGCAATCAGTTGATTTCCAGACAGCAACCACACAAATGTTGAGCGACAATTTTCACTTAGGTGAAACGATTTACAAAAGCATGTTAATTTCTCCGTGTGAACATTTCATACCAAACAAAGTTGCTTCCCTGCGGATGGAGTATAAATTCACGTGAGATGTTTCAAGTACCCCTTTTTGGGTGCTGTTCAGCAAATTTTCAAGTGTTGTTATTCAGCTGAATATTTAAATAAGCACAGCCACTTATTGTTAAACTTATTGCCGTCTATTACAACCAGCGTTTAAAAATGAAGCAAAATGAAATATAATTAAACCCTTTTTAACAAAGTGCAGGTTTTTACAACTTTCTTGCTTCTCTGTATATTTGAAACATTGAGTTCCCTATGTCCAGTTCATTAAGACGGCAAGAAGGCATACATTGCGAGATGCAAGCATTTCGTTTATTCTCATCAGTCGATTACATAAAACATTCAGTTATATAGGTTAAGCGCATGGCGAAATGAACGAAACATCACATGGGAGCAATCAGGGTTCACTGCCACGGTAACGAGATTGATTGCATCAGCACCTTTTGCCAACAAAGGGCCGGTGCGTGACGCTTGATCAACAATGCCTCTGAGAATGCCAACAGCCTGGAGTTGCGGTTACGCAATAGAACCATGAACGAAGTGACAGGGCCAACCACATAACCTGTTGCGATTAAGTGTTTCGCGATCGAAGACGCCGGATTTCTGTATATCTGTATATCTGTATATCGCTGACCAACGAATAGCACACAATTCCGTGAAAAACGGAATTATTCACATGCCAGATTAAACTTGTATGTTTACAGTTCAATTTTACAGGGCATACAGTGAGTGACAAGAGTTTTTCTTTCCTCTTCATCAGTGCTGCAAAGTTAGTCCCGTTGTTCGAAAGTTGACTGTGCATAACCTTAAGCAGTAATAAAGCCTCTTGCACATTATTGTTGTGTGGTGAGTGGTGGAAAATCGGCTCCGTGGAACGTGAGTTCATTCACAATATCACTTGCAAAGTTGTGTGCACAAAGATCTTTGTTGTTTGATGAAACCCAACGGCTGCAACATCGTTCGTATCAGACCACTCTTGCATGCTGACAAAATTTGACTGAATACATTTTTAAACCGATAGGCAAAATCTCATTTCCAAAATAACTGTTTGAACAAAATAAGACTCATCAAGCAATCTACTTTACACATGTCAGGTTTAGCCCCAAGGGTTGGCTTCATTGAAATAAAAATAAAAAATTATATGGAGTATATTTATTTAAAAAACCATTCAACTGGGGTGATTAATGTATGATATGAAACAATGTGAATTCATGAAAAGTACAAAAATAGTTGACAAATCTGCGAATGCCCTTAATTCAGGCTGCGCAAAATGTGTATATTCTTAGATAATTGAACAACAGTGACTGCAAAATTGTGAATAGTTCCGCATTGCAAGACATATCTATCGATTCATAAATGCAAAGCATTCGTTGTGGAAATGGATACATAACAACTACCAGATTATATAAGCTATGCATTGGAATACAACTGAATTCAACTGTTCTCGCCAAAGATTTCTAAACAGAAGTGATGAGTACCTCAGTGAGTGTCTCAAGAAAACGGGAGACTGCTGATCAATGTTAATCAGCTAGCAAGTAATGCAGCTTAAGCGTGTTCCCAAATTCTGAGTGACAACCGAATAAGGCAGTTGATGTGGCTGATGATTGAAGCACGTTTCTAAACTGAATATTAAAAGTAACCAACCATTGAAGTGATGAAGGCTACTGTTTCTCCTTACCAATTTGATTTATTCAACGGATGCAGATGTTTAAATAAAATATTCTGGTAGTGATAGAGGTTGTGTGGTAGGTTGAGCACTGGTCAGTGACATAAACCAGAATTGTGTGTCTGATGAAGCGGGTATTAAAATGCGGCGGCGTAAAAACGTGAACATGTATATGACACACAAGCTGCAAGAAATAGAAGTAGACGTCTGTTGAACTGAAGTGTATGGGTAATAGAGAATGGGTAGCCAAGTATGACAATACTAATCAAGTAGTTAACATGCCAAATTAGTTCGAGCGTTTGGGAAACATTTTCAAACGAATTTTTAAGTAGCAGGAATGACGTAATTGCTGCCCAGTAATTTTAACGATCATGTAAATTTCGTTCATTATAAATCATCAGGAGAAAGTATTGCAGTTTGTCAACCAAGAAAATTAAGCTAACGATCAAGGTGCCGCAGTATAACAGAAGCACGAAATCACTAGATCGGTTGCGAACTGAATTTCCGAACCCTCCTCAAAAATCACAGAAAAAAAATTAGGACAGCTAGAATCGTCCATTGCAGCATTTCGTCACCAGTTAGAAGGAAAAAACACCATACTTGTCAACGGATTACACAGGTTACACCCCGTTTCATTGCTCGCAGATAATTTTAGATCACCTAGCGTGCACTGAACATGACACGATAAAAATTTCCGATATTGTACAGTAATACTGTTAGGAACGCTTCCGTGCACCTATTGCATAAAATTGGGGATTGATTCAAAGTAACTGCCAAAACGGATTATTGATGACATGCACATTTTTGTTACATACATAAGGGTCTCCGGAATATTTGCCGCAATCAGACCTGGCGCATTCTCAAATATTTTAAGTATATTGCATTAAAAGTACGATACATATTTGAAGGTTCACTGTTTGCGATTACTCAAGAGGCATTGGGTGCTGATAAATCAATTGTCTTGCACCAGTCAGTGGGTAAAATTCACGGCTTTCCAGCCGTAAATAATTGGCACTACTGTCTTCTGAACTGTAACAAAGGCTGACGAATGAGCCTTAAGAATCTGGTGTAGAGTCTTTACGCCTGCTTGGTATAACGTATTATATTAGTACAGCATCTTCAGTAGCCAACTCAATGACAGTTGAAGCCTTCCGCTATACTGTAGTTATCATAAGTGAAGCCAAAGAGAGATCCTGATGAACCTGATCCTCAAGGTGGTCATAAGCCCGATCATGAATTTGATTTTAAAGAGGTCGTACCAGGGTAAGCGTTTCTATTGAAAGAAATTACAGGGAAACCATCGATCACAATTGGTAAGCCCAAATAAACTGAGGTATTTAGCAACGCCACACTGTCACTGAAGGTGAAAATTACAATTATCAACAGGTCGTCTCCCATAAGCAAAGGACCTGGAAACTAATAAGATGTAAATCCATCACGCTATATTTACTAGATTGATTGCTTGTAGTTCAGAACATTACTTTGACTGGTACATTGTAACGCTGCACTAGACAAACAGCGGTGTCAGACTCATCCACCATCGTTTCGTTTGTTCACCTCAGATTTAAGAACCATAGATTTCTGCATTTTTGAAGAATCCTTGATGGTTTTCGATGACAGGAATGCCTATATTATTGTTCAGCAGTTCAGCAGATTAAGCACCAACATAGCGGCTGATCATTTTACTAAATGTCTTGTGAGCAGCAGCTCTAGAAATCAGAAATTTGACGTAGACTGAAACCAGGTATAACAAACGAGGACAAAACGACATTAGGTTGGTTTTCAGATGAGAAAGTGGAGACCATTTTCTGTGGAGCTTTCAACATTTCACATATTGGGTATTTTTCTCTCTTCCAACCTTTGAAAGTCTGATGAATATTCGGAATGTTTGCATTGTGACTGTTTTTTCTCACCTGCGATGGGAAATCAGTTTTTCGAGAATATACGTTCAATCGTACAAGAATATACGCAGGATAATAAAAGTTCCGTTCCAATGATTAAAGCGGTCTAGCTAGTATGCTAATATTGCCTGATTTTCGTTGACTTGTCGATTCCATGTAAAGCAAACAAACGCAACTGATAAAGTATCATTCATGCAGCGCCCGCGTTGAAACGTATGCATTACTTCTGAGTTCGTCATCAACTTTGGGTGGACAACATTGCACCTAAAGTATGAGACTCAAGTCGAACCAAAATCGTGCGTTAGTTTCATTATCTTAATCATGTGACATACCGCACAGTGCTTGATGGTAAAAGTTGCTCACAGCCATTTCTCAACCTCCTCACAAGACTGGTAGATTTGACAAAAACGAAGTAGGGTACTCTGACTGTTTTGGAGTCGGGCAATTAAAACTAGTCATTCGAGGAAGGCAAACTTCTCTAGTTAGTAAACGCATGGCTTATTACTATATGCAGGCGACAGTCGTCAAGTAAATGATAAATTATATAGATCGAATTGCCAGACTGTTTATGAAAGGAACCTGTGCATACCTCTGTCGAAGCTTCCGCTAGCAGCTTCCTCTGGTAAGATTACAACAGGTGAGTTAATTAAAGAAGACCCTCAGATTCACATCAGACAGAATCGCAATTTTCGTGTCCAAGGCTAACGAAGTGCACTGTTATCATACAAATCAGGCAAAAACTGGATCAACCATTGAGTAATATGTGCGAGGAGACGTCTTATTTTAGCCTTTCAACAAATGTCAAGAGCATTCCATTCAAAGAAGAACAGCAAAGATTGCACCGAAAATTAATCGAGAAGTGTAGTAAAGGTGTAACACATGTTAAAATGGATAAACATAGAACTAACCGCACACCATCTGGACTTTCCAACTTTGAACAAAATTTCTTCGCCAGTAATTGCTTGTCAACACAGTTGCGGATTCACTTGCCAGTAGGTGAAGAAAAACCGCACGAACAGTTTAGTGACGTGGTTATGGGCTGTTGACCAACTTCATTGTGACCATGACAATGAAAGAGAAAAGATCATAATAAATAATACCCGGCATCGATAAGTTGAATGGGTTTTATTTCCTTCATTAAAAGCTTCTCTCTCACTATATCCATTTCCCACTACCGTGAGTCAGATTTATTCAGTTCGAGCTGTAGCTGGTAAACTGGACGATCCTATGATTCAGATATATATGACTGTGTTCCTTTTCTGTCTATCGGCTAAAATGTTCGGTTTACCTAATAGTTAGTTTGGGTGGTCAATAGACTTTTTGAAGAAGCATTCTTCTTCTTAAAACGTAAGCTACCCAGTCCATACTTCACGTTATCTTATGCTTAGTGCATGAAAACAACACGTTAAATAAACAGTTGGCGTTTTGATACAGAATATATTTTTCCAAAATTTATATCGCTTGGAAAATGTTTGTCTTCACCAACGTAATCCACGTTTACCGATCCTCTAAAAAAATCAGCAATTGATAGTATACTCGTGTATGCGAAAATGCAAGAGTAACATGTAAGATACGTAATGGTGTGAGGATTTGAGAAATTTAAAGTGGAACATCACCCACAATTGATCGCAGCTGTTGCATTCCCATAGACTTTCCAGTCGGTCCCTCTCGTAAAGAAGCACTAGACTCGAGTTTCGCCCTCATTAGAGCTCGTCAGTAGCGCATATCATCGACACTGCCGGGACTTGAACCACGGTCATGCTGTTCATGAGGCAACCATGTTGACCTCACGTTAGGCACGATCGGATTGTCATATGTGAACGCTCAACCACTTTCGCTTGTGAGTAATGATCAGGTTGCCCGATCGTCTCGAAATGGAAAAACAGTTACTGTCTGTCAACTCTAATCGACAACCCCGCGATTAGTACTTCCTAGGCAGGTCGAGATCTCCGATCTCATTAAACCTGCTTTTCAAGTCCCAGCAATGTCGAAGATATATACTACTGACGAGCTCTAATGAGAGCGAAACTCGAGTCTAGTTCTTCTTTTCGAGAGGGACCGACTGGAAAGTCTATGGGAATGCGACAGCTGCGATCACTTGTGGGTGATGTTCAATCTACATGGAAACCAAAATCCCCTACTACTAATCGGTAATCAAATACCGCTCAAAAAGTCAATTATTTCTGTGATTTCAACTTGCAGAGAAGTCCAAGTCGAGAGAGAACTGACAGAAACAACTTGGATATATATGTTTGTGTGTCAACTGAATGTTTGTTGAGCATACAGATCTACTGTCAGAATAAGGCTGTCATGGGGATAGTTGTTAATACAATATTTCAAGGGGTCTTCTCAAACCTCGCTTTTGTTTACGTTAGATTGTAAAGACATTCTAGGCTTTTTTGCCTTCAGTGAATTTTTTCACACGCGCCTATCTCAACTGGTTTATTTCGCTAAATAGTTTTGAAAGTTTTATGAAAAGCCGGTCTTAACTGAAGATGAAAAAGTCCACAAGTTGCAGTTTACCAAAAGTAAAACAACGCTTCAACATTGTGTTTCCAATCAATCTTTAAGTAATCTAAGCGGTTCTAGCCTTCTTCTTGAAGGAAAAAGAATTAATCGTTTAAACCAATACGTCTTAACACAAAGGCGAATTAGTTCCTTCTAACAAGCCGGAACTAACGTGATAAAATAAAATAAATTAGATTACTTTTAACTCAATAATTTGACCGCCAACAAGAGTAGCAGTTTTATCCACTGGTCTGATCTTGAATAAACCAGTGAGTATTTTCACAGTATAAGTATGATCTTTGCATACGAATCGATGTCACACATAGATTAACGCATCAAACACAAAATGTTCCATTCCTAAACCCAGTTAGCAAAAATGAATTCGTGCAAATCTTGTCAGTTGGAATGAATATTTGTTGTGGTGAATTGCGACCGATTGGATAGCGTAAAAATTGAAATTCATTTTGGTTTTTCTTTTTCGTAACTTGAACCATATATCATTTACGTTCTACTTCTTCGCTGATCAAAAGTTTTTGCGGGAATATAACGTACTTACTCAAAATAATAACTAGTTTATATGCTGTCATATACATCAATGTTGATAAGAGAACAAAAACTATTTCAATTTCTCCGATAAATAATAAATCAGAAGAAGCTCGTGTGGATAACAACACACTGTTATAAGAAGATTGAAAATCTTGGTGATTTGTTTGTTTTATTATAGCGTAAGAACGTGTTTCTTACGTTAATATTCGGATAGCTCAGAAGTTAGAGTGATAATTTAAAAAAGTCACGTTATGTTAAACCTTTTAAGGTTGAACCTACCTTGTTGAAAATTAAATTTTACGGTAACGTCCTGGTGCGATCTCATGGGCTTTTTGATGTAAGTGAAGTTGTAAAGACACATTTTAGGTGTATCTTTTGTCGGTTAACACGAAGTTAACTTCAGTTGATAATTTTACCATTAACGTTTTCTACGTCGCACATTTTTTAGAATTTGTAAACGTAATACCCGTATTAATCATAGTATTTCTGTTCACAAAATGGTAAATCGAAAGTCATTTAAACTGTTCGATTACATGCATAGAGATCAACAATTAACAAATAGGCGTATTTATATCTATTGATTACGGTTTTGCTTTAGAAAGTCATAACTAGGCGTTGGTGGACGCTCATTAGCCAGCTACAAAGGACCAGTTGAATTCAACTCATTGAAACCAAGTGCAGACGTTTTGATGATAGTCTACCATTAGAGAAGCCAGGTCCCATTTGAGAAAAACTGGTCATATTTTGGCTTATTTATCAATATTTATCCAAAACGTGGTCATGGACCTGCTAAGCTACAATTCAACAGGCGCGCCATTTTTGATGTTTATAGGCCATTCGTAGATCCATTTATTTCTGACAAAATATATGCAGTTTGGTTTGTTTTTATACAGGAAACAAACATTACTTAAATATCTGCATCTAATTTATTGGGTGTTCAACTGTATTCAGATTCAAATATTGTAAGTTTTAACAGTGAGAGGATTTCAACATGCAACATGGCATAATTTATTATACGAGTAGCCAATAAAAACATTCTAAGTGAAAGATTTTGAACGTTTGGCACAAGATTGGAATGAAACTTTAATAAGGCGAGATTATACATGAATCTTATCAATGACTAAAACAGCAAACCCTTTAGATGGACATATTTATTTAAGCTCAGGTTAGCTAGTTCCATGCCACATTTTAATTATATAAACTAGAACACACCTGTGTGTTCGAATCGTTCCATAAATTTTCGTTTCATTAAGGCGATGTAACAAATCTTGATTTAATTGAGTTTAACATATAGCCATTGCAATCTTTCCCACAATTCTTCCCAGTAGGTGGTTCCAAAATGTTTTGTCTCCGGGATATGCGTAACACAAATTTTGATGTAAAACATGGAGATGCTTCATTTTGCTTTTTGAGAGGTATAAGAACGTGATTCGAGTTTCAAAGACCTGGTCTAAATAAATGGTTTAATCCATCCAAATCTTTGTATAAAAATCACTCATTGATATATCAATTACTCTGCTAAGTACTCCGCGTCGGGGCAGGTTTTGAAAACGGAGATTCTAGTATTTGGCGAATGTATGCGTAAATGCCATCCTGAGCTCCCTACAATAACTGTTTTTATGTCGGTCCAATTCCAGGGGTTTGTGTGAAAAATCAGTCGTCGAAAGGTGCATTGCGCAGGTTGTCTGCTGAACCTTCTGATTTGTCCGCAAGTCTTATATACTTGTCAAGAAATACATTCGCTTTGTTTTTGCCAGTATACTAGTAACAGAACACTGACAGCTCTCTGAGGTTGATATATATTTTTACATCTACAGACACTGATATTTGCGTCATTACAACTCTAACCAAACTCCACTCTTTTGTAAGAGATGAATGCTGTTAGAGTTAGCTGTCAACGCAATCAGCAGTTTCAATATGTGCGCTTTAAACATCTGTGAGCCGGACAAGTGAGCAGTTGTACACCAGAGCAGAGACTTACTTTTGCTTGTGTAGAAAATATGGTAAACAGCAAGCAGCAACGCGATTTTCACAAATATTGTTAAAAAAACACTAAGATTTTCTGATAGACGGTCAGGTTGTCTTTCAGTGACTGATATTTTGAAGCTAGCTATCTTCAGATTGAATACAACCCACACTTTTCAGATTGTGTTCAACCCACGTTCAAGCGTAGCGTCCGCAGTTTGATAACTATTTTGAATGATCCACTTGAAAAGGGAGACCTAGATTCTTGTTTTGTTCGTGTCACAGATCACCAGCAGTATATATCCAAGACAGGGCCACAAATTGCACTCTGGTTACCGTTTGTGAAAACAGAATAATAACCACAACTCCGGCAATACCACGACGCACGGTTAAACAACCGTTTTCGACGGATCAGCAGAAACTCATTTGTCAAATTGCTTGATAACATTAACGACAGAAAACGGGGAGACCTTCTTTTCACTCCAGTCAATTAGTCACTGATTGGAAACGTCTCACTCAGCTTGAATTAATCTCCTCAACGAAATATCAAAGCAATGTTTGATTTGACGCCTAAATTTTAGAGACTGAAAATATTTCATATTGAACGCCACATTCGCCAGAATACAGATAGTCTAGCCGCCCCTAAATAGCAGTCGATTTTCTATCGAGGCAGTTAAGGAAGTACCATGCAAGTTATTTCGATAAGCAGGCAGCTTTGTCTTCTGTCAATCTTGATTTCAGTTTTTTATTTCAATTCAGTATGATATATAAGCATCAGCATTACACTAAACCACTGGTAAGCAGTTTTTGTTGTTATCAGTTGAACGCAAATCACAACTGGGCGCATGTAGCTTATCTCCATAGAATTTGCAGTCCGTTTCTTCAAAACGAGACATTATACTCGAGTTACTTCTTCGTTAGTGCACATCAGTGATTAATATCATAGCTGGAGTCAGTAAGTTCAATAATTTCCGTGATTTTAACTTGAAGAAAAGTTCAAATCTTAGAGTCGTAAACTGGAGTTAACAGAGGAGTCAATGTTTCTCTTCTAGAGGCGATCAGGCAACCTGAGCATTTAACTATGATGATGAGTTAGCCGTTTCAATGTCAGGTCAGTGGCACAGTAGTCCACACGGTCGGTTGCTGCTCGGTTAGAGTTCTATCACTGGTCCCGGCAAGAGTGCGCACTAGTGACAGACTCAGAGGCAGCAAAACCTGGCTCAAAAGCCAAGAAAATATTCATGAAATAACTAAAAACAGAAACCAATATTTATCGAAACATTGTTCGTTTTCCATTCATAAATTTAACAATGAAACAATTTCGGAAAATTGTTTCGGAATATTTTTTAACTTGGTATAAAATGGAACTAACTGATTTCTTTTGCAAACCCCAACTTAACTGAAGGCAAATAAACAAAAACGTAAGAAGTTTCCGGTCACGTGTGAGGTGCGATCGCCATGCAACTATTGTCGATATACTTACACCAAACCTTACGCGATCGAAAGAATTCCTTTTTATAACTTCCCTTCTTTTTTGCTAAATGACACTTCATGTCTTTTCAAAGCTATTTAATTATAGGCAATGGTTTGCAAGATTATCACACTAGATCCGTTGGCTGAGTAAAGTTGTATAACATATTTTTCCCAAAAGTTTTTCTCACAATAACGTCACAATTAAACCTTTATAAATATATTTATGCTTACAAATCGGATCTTTCGTTAATAATTTAAGGTTCACTTAATACAGTACTCCTCTTGTGACATCAACATACCAAATAAAACATTACAGAATTTTGTATTATCCACTAACTTATAACGTAGATACAGGCATTTCAGAAATCTTTCTCTACGGATTTGTGATCAGTTATTTATGGTCGATAGGTTTCGGTACATATAATCACGAAGTTCAAGACGGTCCTTGCCGATTCAAGTTGTCTCGTTCTACAAATTGTTTAACTTACCAACAGGAATAGTGGGCGTAAAAAAGTAGACAGAAGTTCAAACGTACAGCCTTAATATCAACATGCAATGATTGTTTAAGTTGGAGCTGTCTTGTACATAGTATTCATGGTGGATTGAAGGCTTATGATTCTGAACAGTACTCACATGCGAAAGTGGTTGAGCGTTCACATATGATAATTCGGTTGTGCCTAACATGAGGTCAGTGGCGCAATGCTAAACAAGGTTGCCTCATGAACAGCATGACCGTGGTTCAAGTCCCGGCAGCGGCGATGATATGCACTACTGACGAGCTCTAATGAGGGCGAAACTCGAGTCTAGTGCTTCTTTTCGAAAGGGGCCGATTGGAAAGTCTATGGGGATGCGACAGCTGCAATCAATTGTAGGTGATGTTCAACCTGAAAAATAATGTGAACTATCTTGTATATATTTGACGGAATCTAACAACTGGACTGCATAAAACTTACCAAGGAAAAGGCTTAATCAATTGGACAAGGTGAGTTCTGTTACTGTCAAGTTCCCTGTAATCTTTTGCGAGAGATTATCCCACTTTTGCAAAGGAGTAAACAATATTGAGCCCACTTTACTCGGAAAAAGTTTTCGAAATTTCCCGTTTTTGAATCTTTAACTGGGAAGTATCGACCAAACGGCTGAGATATTTTGCTTAAGATCATTTTAGCAGCGTGCCGTAAACAAGCTATGAGATATCTAACACGAATTGCGGTCACTCGAGCGGAGTTTTTTCTCAAAAGCTCATATATCCAAATCGACATTAATGTATCCTGATTATTGTGAGTGCATTTACATTTCCCACCCTGAGATAACTCCATTCGCATAAGTATGATGAGAAGATGAAAATACTGCAGAAGCTTAGATGAGAATGCCTTGTAAGTCATTTAACCGAATGTGCCAACCTATTTTAGACAACATTTTTCTCCACTTTGGATTTAAATTAGATCACACTGCGCATATTAAGTAATATTTAATGAGCTCAGTTAATTGTCTGTTTGTTCAGTTCATTCATTTGACAGCCTAATAAATAACATCAATTCAATAAGATTCGCATACACGTCA
This sequence comes from Paragonimus skrjabini miyazakii, assembly GCA_014338405.1. Lineage (NCBI taxonomy): Eukaryota > Metazoa > Platyhelminthes > Trematoda > Plagiorchiida > Troglotrematidae > Paragonimus > Paragonimus skrjabini miyazakii. The sequence goes on from JTDE01000131.1 coordinate 180,009, forward strand.
CCCACAACGGACAACACTGTGTTTCACGATTTCACAATACATAATGTGGTTCCGTGTTGCTCATTAGGCTAACATCCCACGGGGAATAGAGATTATAGACGGGCATTTGATACATGATATCCTGTAATATCATTCACAAACGATATATAGTTCTTATCTGGAACAACAAGAAAATTGGTGGTGTAGAATTTAGGTGGACTAGAAGTGCATTTCGTTGGGTGAAAACAGGATTTGTACCGAGGTCAATTACTTCATGATACTGGAACAAAGCTGTGAGAAGACGAACATTGGTAGATGCTGGTTCGTTAGTTCCAAATAATCGAAAGCACGGGAAACTTCAAATCTAACGTCTACAGTACTTGGGGGGTATGATCAAAGAAACCATCATTAACAAAATCGTCCAATCGTGCGGTCTGAATGACAGTCACTGCGACTCAGGATCATGGCAACCTGAGATTAACAAATAATTCTTTTTGTACACACAACACAGGTTTGAACTGGTTTATCGCGACGGATTCACCAAATTTTAAGAACCGTGGGTTGTGGTGGCGTACTATGATGGTGACGGCAGAGGACACGTTGTGGCCAGTTGTCAGGACGTGTCGTCCGATCGACGAAGCTGGGGACATACGATTCTCTGTCACAACGATGTGGACAACCCAACGAATTGTATCATCGCCGAAACATACTTTCAACGCAGCCGAATTAAGGGTCGTTAATCAGACTCGCAAGATACCTATGCCTAAAATCAAAGGAGATCAACCTATCGGCGCCAAAACACACTGTGTTTACCAATTCTCAAGTAACTGCGGAGAAAGTTACATAGGCAGAACCGATAGATCATTGATCTAAAGAATGAAGGAACATGTACCTAATTGGGTTCACAAGCAGGTCTCAAAAACCGGACACAGTAGTCACAGAGAATCGTATGTCCCCAGCTTCGTCGATCGGACGACACGTCCTGACAACTGGCCACAACGTGTCCTCTGCCGTCACCATCATAGTACGCCACCACAACCCACGGTTCTTAAAATTTGGTGAATCCGTCGCGATAAACCAGTTCAAACCTGTGTTGTGTGTACAAAAAGAATTATTTGTTAATCTCAGGTTGCCATGATCCTGAGTCGCAGTGACTGTCATTCAGACCACACGATTGGACGATTTTGTTAATGATGGTTTCTTTGATCATACCCCCCAAGTACTGTAGACGTTAGATTTGAAGTTTCCCGTGCTTTCGATTATTTGGAACTAACGAACCAGCATCTACCAATGTTCGTCTTCTCACAGCTTTGTTCAAATTACTGAAGGGATATAATTGTTTTAATTTCATAGTTCATGATAGTTGAACTCATTAGGTCAAGTGATAGATGGCTAGGGTTTGTACAAATCACGCTTTGGATGCACATTTTTTGTTTGTGGATCATAATCATGAACGCCTAAGTTATGGACAACTGCAGCAAACCAAGTTACCAGGAGAGGAATCATCGTTTTAAACTGTCTTCCAAGATCCCGTAGCAGGTGATATGTTTCAGTTGCAAAGCATTCAGGAAGAAACTTATCATTCATGCTGATTTTGTGCAGTGCTCTTTGTGTACCAGCTGGAATTTTTGATTGACGATAGGATCTATAACGAGATTTGAAGTGCCATTCGTGATATATACTTACAAAGGAACACGCTGATGTTTGTTTTGAAAGATCTGGTATTGGATTCTACGCTGAGGATGGGGATATCTCATGGCGGATAGTTACCACACGTAGGGAGCTTGTACTCATGTAAATCTAATGGATCTTAACTCGGTTAAAATCTGCAAAATATTGTTCTCCTTGCAGGTGAACGTCGTGAACATGCCGAACCAAGCGATGTTTAAAGAGTGAAATGTTTGCCCAGTTTAATACGGCTAGAAATAATTGCATGCCTATTAAGCAAACAAATAGCAATATGCGAAGTACATCCTTGAAGCACCCTTAAGAAATAAGCATCTGCGTGCTCACCCACTTCAGATTCTGTGATTGTCAGATTCACCAGCGTCGGTAACTTTAAATATAAAACTATGAAACATTAGTTTGACCCACTTAATTCCCCTGGTTTAATGTCTATACCTCCATAATATTACTTACAGACAAGTTAGAATACTCAGTATTTGTCTTCGGACATATAATCCATTTGGTTATGTACCTAGCATATATCTGTCTGTTATTGCATCACTTTGGAAACAAGTTACTATACAAGCATATTTAATTGAACAAACCCTTAAGATGAGTTCACCGTCCGGGTTTTGAACTATTTTTTACAAACCAAATTCCGGCTATATTTTAAAAGGCCTGCTAATCCAACAGAGAGATTGTCATCATTCTATCTTGCCAAAAATGGGAGGAAATGACGTGGTACAAGTTATTTAAATGAAAAATAGCATGAATTATTCTGAGTGTGACGATTTATTGAAAACATAGCATGCAATACATTGATAAATTTATGTTGCAGGCAGTAGTATGCATGCTTTGGGCAATGTTAGCGAAAAAATGTACGAAAAAAATATAAAGCTGATATATGGAACCATTTTTTTCTACTATTGTCAATCACACATAAACTTGTTCCCAGACATTCGGCAGATAAGTTGAGCTAGTTCTTATTATTTCGTCTGTGGTGAAGCACACCTGATAATGAACCTAATTTCGGTTGGACATAGAGAGTAACCCGCAGCAGTCATTCATTTTTGATAGTTGTGTAGTTTGTAAGTTGAGTGCTGAAGTAAGTCAGTCAGTGGCCAAAAGTTTCAATGTTCCGGTTTCATCTTCTTTATTACATGCAGTTTAACTAGCGAAATAACACGTGATTTAACGCCCGTCGGGAAGTTAAAAAACTAGAGTATTGGCGTGAATTAATGGGAGAATTAGCCTATTTTCACAGGACAGTATCGGAATATTTGTGCGTTACTCACAAACAATGGCTGTTGACGGCAAGTTATTAAGAGTACAATAATGTTTGCAGCCGAACCATCACATTCTTTTGCAGTCATGTTTGCAACAACTTCAAAATTGAAACGATAAGGTGTAAGTTAGTTAATTGTTGACGAGGGCAAATTTGAGGGCAGCTTTTGTTTTTAGGACCAGGCCGCCCTATACAAGTACACCTGTCAGATCAACTCAATATGAACGATGGTTATGTTGTCAGATGTGAACGCCCAAGCTGCATACTAGCAATTATTTCATATGTAATATGAAAAACTTAGGAATGGAGCATTGCGGCTACTGTCATTAGCAGCTTAGTATTAGGACGGACAAAATTTACTTCGATTAAGTTTGCTTATTCAACTCGCAGTCAAAAGCGTCCACCCGTCCGAAGCACGAGTGTTTGATATGCTTGCAGTGTCGGAAAGTTTTGTATTTAGCCGGCTGACAAACAAAAAATAATTGTGGAACGCACTGAGTAAATTACTCAACCATAACATTTCCACTGTCATTTTAGAGAAGGAAAATTTGATAAAAAGTGTTCCAATGAACCGACTTGTTTGGACATGGTGAAAGATTAAGGATTCAAAAAAGTGATAGCGTCTTGATAAAAACAAGTTTAACGTGCATATGAAATGAGCTAACTGAAGAATTTCGGTTTAACTGGTGAATATTTCCAGCAAAGGTGCGTGATGTGGACATCAAACAAAATAATGACCACATTTTTCAACGAATGGCTGAGGTATATATGGGAAAAATGAATTCATTTTTTGGAAACCACGTACAAAACAAGCAATCTTGCACATTCGATATGGTTTCCAAATAAACTTTCTAAAACTTTTGATGTGAATATGAAAAATGTACAACCTAGCTTCAATCTGAATCTATAAAGTGGTCAATGATAACGCTTTGATGTACGTTCAGTTCGAAGGTCATGTTACTTCCACTTATTTGCAAACATTAATGTATCGGCCATTTAAAGTTTAACCCCCCAGATAATTTATTTTCTTCTGCTTACTGCGACATTCCCCACCTGTTCGGTGAGAAATGGCTGAATATGATTAAAAATGCAAACATGATGACTTGCAACATTCAGGACGTCAGTTTTGTGGTTCCTGCAATATCCATCGATGATCATACATCATTCATATTTTCATACCATTTTAAATCACACAGCATTGAGGCACCCATGGCTTTCACACCAATGTTCTTTGTAGTTACACTAATCCAAAAGCAAATCAATTTCTCTGGTAAGTAGGCATTTTGAACGGAAGACCAAGGAATCAAAATTGCAATGTTTATGCCCAGTCTAATGCATACGTAATATTACCTCAAATTCAGTAATTCGTTTTAAAAAAACAGTGAAAATAGATCGATAGGTAACAGTTTTTACCTAACAATCATGCCCACTATGGTTGTCCTAATGGTATGAAAACGTTTTGCCAGACGACTTTTTTCAAAAATGCACTGTGACAGTTTGTTGGCTATATAGCCAACGACGATTTTACAATGCATATCTCAAAACGGATTTAGAAAAACAAAGTGTACCGAAACAGTCAGCACTAAACCTTATAGCTGTTTAGCCTAAAAGCATTCAGATGTATATCGTTTTTAAAGTCTAACTTGTTAAATCGTTTATTTGCACACAGATATTATACATACTTGACGGAAGCCCTGAATGCAAATATTCTCCCCGAGGTCAACGGATATGCACCTGAAGTTTTTATTTGGTGCACCTGTCTGTAACTAGATCATTACTTACACTCACATACAATTGAAATACCGTTTTTGGCACGCAAAGGGCTTACAGCATCCTAGGTTTGAAAGCATTCCTTGTTGGCATAAACCTAGTCTCAAGAGAACAAACTATTTGAAAACGAATTATTTATAACGCACTTTCCAAAAAGTCAACCAGATGTATCGATACATACTGTTACATTTCGTTACGCACAAGTCTAAGCATACATTAGAATGACATGCAAATGAGAGAATTTGTGTGATATGTTTGGCTAATCAATAAGAACTGAACTCTGAACCAGCTGAAAAAACATTTATAATTTAACCCAACTATGATGATTCTAGAAGTCCCAATAACAGTATAATAATGTTTGACGGACAAAACTTGGGAATCTTAGAATAATAATCTACAATAGATGCAACAGACAGAAATTCTCGTATGTTCGCAAAATACTAGTACGATTGATGAGCTAGCTTGTCTAGCCTGCTTAAAACGTTGCCCAAAAGTAAGCTTACTGAACAAATGCATTGGAATATTAACAAAAATCAAGTTATTTGAAGTAGGTGCAAATAATCCGGATCATTAATAATTTCTATAGTTGGAGTTATCAGAAACTCCGCATTAATTAATGTAAAGCATAATGTAGCACATCACGGGATTCTGCGAGAAGGAAAACGTGGTTGATTGACTTTCTGCGAAATTACAACATTGGTCACACACGCACACGGTGTAGACATCGTTGCCTTTTTGGAACAAGAAGAATATTTGGTCAGCTGTGGATCGCGATTTTTGAATAAAGCAGAACAACTGTATTCACAAACACATAACTAGACACTAGAGTTAACCAGGGTTGTCAATATATTACTCGGTTACATATCAAGTATTAGGTTCAATGTTGTCAAAGACCACCAAGCTGAACATTAGTTGAAAACAGAAATCAGAAGACAAAAGCTGTAGGATGATACCATTCCGTACACCCTCATCAGCTACAAACGTGCATTCTGTCGTGCGCAACAAACCGACTGAATCATATTGCAGAACAACAAACAGAACAAGAAATCCCAAATATGTGATCAAAATCGAGTAATACAATGGCAGTTGCAACATTGCAATATTGCTATCAACTACATATGTTCACCTATGGTCGCGTAATTATAATGGAATTGTGAAGTAATTGGGTGCATCGATTAAATCGATTAAATGACGAGTGGTTGATGATACAGGCAATCGGTTGCTGACCAAATTGTTTATAAGCTGTCGAAAAATGTGCTTACTTAGTTATTTTGGAATATATTCAGCCATTAGGACGGATCAGTTCCATTTAATTTTTCCTGAACGCCAAGCACAGCAGCTACAATGGAATCCATAAACAAAATGATGATTGTAAAGAAACGCTTCAGGTTTCTTCGTGGGAGGCAGTGGTATTAATTTTACGGTGAATAGCAGTCACAGGAAGTCAACTTGATACGTTAGTTTGGTTGCCGCTTTTAGTTTCCGACAGGTTCACTCGAAGAGCACAATGTCTCTGTACGTCGATTTAATAAATATGAGCTTTATTCGGTACAGTTTGTATGTTCACCGAGTGGAGGTCGTTTGTAATGGTACTTGAATAAAGTACAATGCGTAAATTTTACTCCCATGTTGTCTTTGTCGGAAGTTCCAAATGTTCAAGCACAGCTCTGGGTGAGAAAACATGCCTAGTCCAATAAAATAATGTTTCAACGTGTGCATTCTTGTAGCACGCCGGTTAAATGCTTGAATAATACAAGTAATTCTCGGTTCAGGTTGGTGTGATAGACAACGACTTTAAGTGAACCAACCGGGTGACACACGAGTAGCACACAAACGAACGTCAGTGAATCGTTCAATTCCAATCTCTCAAGCCGGTTTCAGGATTTCCTGTAAATGTTCGAACATTTTCAGAGCCAGGTTGATCTGTCAGCAATCATGGACGATCATTGGAATACCATTAAAATCTCTTTTATAAAAATTAGTGGTGTTTAAATATATCGCACAGTTTTGCCCCATCGCAATAAAAAATGTCTACCAAAATTGGTTTCACTGACCGGCTTGTAGCAGCCCAATATATTTTTGGTCTCCACCCCGCGGCTGTAAGGTCATCAGCTGCAACGATGCAGCAATGAATTCTCGTCATGGCAGTCTACGGTTGATAAATCACTCACCGCTCCGAAAATATCATTCCGCAAGCAGATTTTCCTTCTTTACGTTCTACTTATTCAGCTGTCGTTCTAGTAGGCTGACAAGACCTGACCAAGAAGATGGGAAAATACTGTAGTACATTCGTCTCTGGATGACAACATGGTTACCAATAGTAATTAAAAAAACGGCCAACACGAGTCCACAAACAGAAGACATTGTTAATGGTGTGTTAAAGGAAAACATCAGTTAATCACTTTACCGACATTAAGAAAGGCTCAGTTAAACAACGTGCATGAAGGTTACTTATGTGTAGAGAAAATAAAAATGCTGGCTTGGCAGGTGAGCTGCTGATCAGCGATAAATTCGAATATCAAAAGCACCACAAAAAACTACTAATTACTGCAATCAGTTTGAGGTCTTTTGCAAGTTAATCACGCCGACTGTATGAATTTAAATAGAGCCTCAACCGCTTTACAAATGCACTTAGCAAAAGTTAGCCGCGAAATGTGCGATTAAATTTATTGGTTGTTGAATAGGGCAACTATTTAGCTGATGTCAAACTACAAAATTGAATTCTCAAATTTTTACTTCCTTTTCTAGTTACTATATTTTGGAACAGCGTTGTAATGGAATTTATCTCGATTAACTAAACAACGGTCCCCTGGTCCCTTAATCAAGATACACGCAACCTAATCTGGACATGAGCGACACGATGACCAGGCACTAACGCCCGTTTTAATAAGCTAATTCTCAGCAAGAGTAAAAAAAGAGCGCACTATGAAAAATAAAAATTTAGGTAGGAATTAAAAATGACAGCTATTGCATGATATTACTTTCAGTTGACTTGACTCAAAGTCCGTCTAGGTTGACTGTTATAATTGGAAGAAATCGGACAGAAGACGGACGATCAGAAGTAAATTATTTACGCAATCACAATTAACCGGTGAGACTTGGTGTATTTCTGGTTTTACGGCAATAAAAAACCAAATAATTGAAAGTATTTTTCTAGGAGACCGGTAATTACTTTCTTTTTTATTCAGATATTCAGCAGATATACGGAGAGTAAGAATTCATTAGGTTCTTGCAAAATGAGCGTGCTGAACTTCATAGGCAGGTGATTGTTGAAGACAGGGACGAATTCATAAGGTCAAAGTGATGACCTTGTGCTCATTCACTCACGAAGGTTCAAATGTAAGCCACAGTTTTTTCATCACTAGACAAAATGAGAGTAACCCTGCGTAACAGCTTGCGCCTATGAGAAAAAGCGGTTAGTCATCGTTTAGTCGTATATGCGCAAACTCTGATGCACAACGTCTTGACTTCCGTTGACGACAAAATTTTGCAGTGTAAACGCCGCTGTGGGCAAATCAATGAATACTTCGAACAAGATAAATCACCTGCAAGCTTCCAACAAAGGACTGCTTGTGAGTACAGCAAACGCATGTGGGGAGTTGACAAATTTCTAGGGATAAATAATCAAAGATTTTACTTTCTTGGCTCATTATCTGTGTGTATAAGTTACGTATCTTGTCTACAAACACGTTTCAAGACAGTTAACAGGCATATCCCAAACAGGCTTCATTGTTCTCAGTATTAAACGAATTTCTTTCTGACCAATACCGTTGTCTCGATGACATTAATATTTTTTCTGAAGTGTACCTTGTGCGGAACGACCGAGATAACTAATTGTTCATTTTTGCCACCTGAAAATAGCTGCACAACGTGCGCTAATAATTTCAAACATTTCACTGGAACCGAACTCAGTGTTTACAAAATGTGTTTTTTAACAAGTCACTAGTCACGTTTACCGGAGTGTAGCGCAGCCAGTTGTTGATCCAACGTCCACCTTTTTTTTGATAGAAAAAAGTAGTGTATTTTTGAAAAAACCTTGAAAGCAGTGCTGCTCTTAAATAGAACAGCAAAATATGTGAGTCTCAAAGTTCGTCTGGCCCTTAAATCTGAATGATTTCATAAGTTTGAACAATAACATTCCAACTCCTACGACTAGGATTGTGTTTTCACATCCTGAATTTCTCTAAACTGCTTATCAAATATTATAATCGCTGTTTTCGCTCACGAATGAATATAACGTATGCACCAAATTTTTACTTTTTTGGTTAAATAGAGAGAGGCGAAACCATTCTCCCAAGTTTCATTCTTCTTGTACTCATTAAAAAATGGACCGAGGAACACATTGTTTGAAATCCCTCGAGTGAAACGTTTTGTTAATTCCATGTCAGTTGACTGAAGAACTTGCTGTGTGAAACAAACAGAGATAGTGAAAGGATTTTGGTTGCATAAATAATGAGTGCTGCCTGACAAACTCAAGTCAAAATCTTGTCTCTTGTTCACGGAAGACAGAACGTTTAGGTAGAACAACAACCAGCTTTCCCAAGAACGGCTGAATATACCTCAAGAAATGTAGAGAAGTTTTATCACTTTGGCTAACAGCCGTTAATTAGTAGATTTGAAGTTCACTCGAAACGTGTAACAGATCACTCTGGAAAAGACTTTGTGGATATTATGACGATGTACTTCGATCCATCTAGTAAAAGTTACTTTTTATGGTTTGCTACAAAAACATACAGGGCTTATTTTCACCTTGTTTTAACCGAATACAGCTGTACATAATTGAACGTTTATTGAAATTCAGCGTATATTGTTAACCATTTTGCAGGCTTAAACACAAATACAATTCGAAAATAAGCATGATTATGTCGGAACAGTACTTCCGATATGCCATGACTAGATGGTGTATTCTATTACTGAGCTAATCAACGTTTTTCAATTTTCTGCACGCATTTGTACATAAGAAATCTACGAGCCATTCACAGCTCTCAGACAGTTGCAAGAAAAACAAGAAGTGGTCTCAGATTGGCTCGCATTAGCTCCAGTAGGAATAAAACAAACAAAGGTGAATGTGTATCAAGATTAAAACGGATCCTTGTAAAGGCAAAATACCCTACGGGTTACTGCTGGCGGCAATATCATGAAGATAACAGTATCTTGGAAAATCAATTGTTGCTACTACATTGGTATGTGCCAGAAACTTGATTCAGTACTGCGACTTCCGCGAACCATATGCTTGATAGATAACTGTCAGGTATTCACCATCCTTTCGTTATGTTTGATTTCAATGGTCTCAACAATTTTTTTCAACTAACGTGAAACTGAGAGGAAGCGATACTGCTTCCGCATCAGGCAGGTACGGTAGATATCAAAATTTTAACTGCAGGCATTCCATATCAAGTCGACTTAATTTATGTGCGATTTTAAAAATTTCCTGAAAACAACTTGATAAACTGACGCCAGATAATCTAATGGGCGGAATGCAACTGTACACTGGTGCAAATGATGCCAGCTCGTATTGACCGTGTGTTGATATCTCTAAGATTACCGCCAATTTTATGTGTTAAACTTTATGAACCTTTTAACAAAACGTGGAATTACATAATAGTTGTACTTCTATGAACATTCTACTTAGTGAACTACAGTGTAGCAAAAGATAATGTTCAACAAACCCGAAGGCCGGATTAAATATTTGTCGATTATTGTCTTCTGCACAATGTGAAAGCGTTTTTACAGAACCCAACAAATTTGCACGGATGAACGCATAAGCAGAAAAAAGGGAGAGTTCAGCAGGTATCACCTGTAAGTCTCTGCAAGGAGATACTTGTCGACATTCCTGTAAAGAAAATGCGAATAAGTCCACTGGTTAGAATTCTTAGCGAAACTTATGATCAAGTATTTCAGTGTAACCATGTACTAACTGGCTCAAATCCAGAATAATAACGTTTTTTGAATCGCACATATCTTACGGTTTGCTTAGGTGTGCCACTTTCAATAGGGACCACTGACCAGTATATATTATTTGGAGCTTTTGTCTTTCATAAAGACATTAGCTATTTGCTTCAACTACGTCAGCGTTTAGACTAACAGAACGGATACGTGCCAACGACACTGTTTTACGTTATGCCAAATTGGCCAGCGCATGCAGTGACGTGAGAGGCAATACCACAGAGAGTGTAGACAAAAAATTCCATTTTGTTCTTCCCGAGATAATCAGTAACGGGGGTTCACGATATTCACTTGGTTGTGTCGTTCGACGTCGTGATGTTCGACAAGACGTCCATATTACCCAGGTGCGTTTGATCAGTCTTGGTTATACACTGTGCCCATGAATTATTGAATTAAACGCAGAATCCGTCTCGCTAATGACTTTCAATTGTTAAACCTACCAAAAATTGCTTATATTGGTCTTTTTTTCATACATTTTATTCATTATTGCATTTAACCAGAGATATACTACAGAATGTCATTTTTGATCAGTGTATTGCTTCTGAATATTTATGAAGTGATTGCTTGCTTGGAGGCCATTAAGAGTTTTCTTAATACACTGTACAATGCTCTTAAACCTAAAATATAAAGGGTATTCATCTATTTCCTTGGTATACTGTGTTGAATATGGAACGGAAGCATACAAAAGCAAGTGCTCAAAAAAGTAATGACCAGTATAGCTGCTATAATGCTGCATTTTTTGTAATACTCGAAGTAAGAACCAAATTGATGGAATTAAAATGTGAGCACACATCTTGAGCAAAAACATACTCAGTATAGATTAAATTTTCCTTAAAGCGAACATCACATATATAACAAAAATGTTATATTAAAACGTCTCTATAAATTAGGCTCAAGATCACTCTGATCAACGGTACTTTCCGCAAAGATTTGTTCAAGTTGGTGAAGTTATTTAGCGTCTTTCTATTCAGAAAATACAATGAACACAAATTGCAAGCTTTTGGTAACAGATTTTAGGGATAAATTTTTATAATCCTCGCAAAAGCGTCATCAACTGTGGTTTATTGTTTAAAACAGTACACCCAGTGATTAGCTACTGCGTTCTTCTGAAAAATCGTCAAAATGAACGTTTCGTATTACCCGTTTTATCTTCTGTTGTGTGAGTTATTATATAAGTATTTTCATTTGTTGAAATATATCAACTGAAATCATGTGAACAACAAAGAAGCCGACAAGATCTATTTGTATGTTTGATTGACAGGCTAAGTATAACACAGTAAACGTAAAAGCGATAACTTCGGTAATGTAATCTGTGGAAACATCGAGCTAATTGTTTGCTATCAACTGAAGGTTGTGACCTAGAGTAAATAACATATGAGCATTAACATCTTCAGAACAAAACGTCAAAAGTTATCCAAACAGGTAACGATTGTTTCGGCCTACTAGTGCATCCGATAATTCATCTGTAAAACATTCTGGTTGGTAGCACTCTGTTTAGAGATATTGAAAGTTTCCACAAGCGATTTGGCAGTTCATCTGGTCGGACAAATATTTCAAATAGTTTCTAGCTCAGCATTATAAATAAATCATAGATTTGTGCAATCTAAAAATTCGAGGAAGTCTCTTTTTTAAATAACCTTCAACATGCTGTGTTCCCATGCAGCCTCTATTCTTTTACCATTACAGCTACAGTACTCAAAGTCCTATTTCTCTCCCATCGAACCATCATTCCTGGAGCTTAGTCTTTGTTTTAAAAATAAGAAGTTTGCTAAAGACCTGGATTTTATAACTCAGTAAACCCCAACCGTAAAGTTACAATATAAACGTGTTATCCAGCGTTCATCAGCAAACAGTACGCAACAAATTTCCGAAACTAAAACGTCTATCTGATATTTCTGGCAAAAAGTGGAAAAAATGATTTGACAACATGAAATGACATAAAGTTTTGATCAACTTTCTTTTTGTCCTTCACTGCTGACGAGTTACTTAAGCCAAACTAACAACCAACAAACAGATAACAACAAAGGCCTAGCCAAAGGCTACAAATTTCTACGTGAAAACTACACTGAGACTTTAGGTGAACGAATGCCTCACAGTATATATATATGTATTATAGAACAAAAGCTTATATAATGAAAACGTCGCAAGTATTCTTTAAAATAATTTGAGGAAGCGTTGGAAACATTACTCGGACTGTTCACATGATAAACTATGTGATTATAACCAAGCTAAATAAACTTTATACTCTTATCTTGGTAACCCTCGTACAGTTTACCGTTCATTTGTTGGGGCTACTCAACACAGGCATGGATTTTCATGACATGACCAATGAGTTTTGCGTAAGCAGTTGGGCAAATCGTATTGAACTGCAAGAGGTTTGAAGATGCATATTGGCACGTGCGTTCTTTTCGTGTGCATACATTAGACGATCAGCAAAATGAAGGCAGATGAACGACTACTAAACCATAGTGACGAATTTTTCTGCACAGAAAATTAGATTGGATTCAAGCGACATTTACGGTACCTAGTGGTGCGTTTGCTGCTTGAGGGTATTCAAAGTTAGATAGGCGAGCAGAATGCCAATAATTTCATTAACAAGTCGCTATATGTGAATTAATTCGTAAATGTAGTTCACCCTAAAATTTGTTTGAACAATTTTTTTTTTGTTTTGCTAATTGCGCGCTTATAAGTCCCTCGTGGTAATTTCCGTTAAGCCTACATAATAGTTTTTAGTTGAGAAGATATGTCCAGTGTTAAGTCAGTGCACAACAGTGACAGTAAATTGTTGATAACGTTTCTTGTATATGTATTTCGGTATGTAGAGAATACCGTGGCGGCTGATTCATACTTGGAGTATTTGGAATAGACCAAACTTTTTATGGACATTATTTGGGACAGGTTGTCCGATGTGTTTTAGTACATGTGTACAGAAAAGCTTCTGTTTAGCTTAAGCTGGGGAAATGCAACTCTACCTTGCAGAATATAGTGTGTGTATTCTTATATGCGGATACGTTATCCAAGCGGACGAACTAACCGTACATTTCCAGTTTTTCCGAAAAACTGTACCACCATAATACAATCTAAATTTTTAGGTTAAGTGTAATTATCCTCAACGATTTTAAGTTGATCCACAGTCCACAGTGGAAAATTTCACATTCAGATGCTGAAAACGTGAAAGTACGTTTTCCGGTTCGAATTCAGATCGAAATGGGACTGATTTTTTATATATATTGATATGATAGCACTGAAGCTAATACTTTTCTCTAGGCATGTTTGAATTATGTCGACTTCTTCGCGAATCGCATAATCTCTTTTTGCTGAACAGATATGCCTTTTTGTGTTTTGGCGTTTTAAGCTCCTGTTAATTGAGTTCAAACAAAGTGCATAAAATGATTGTGGCTTAACCTCAAAAACAAGAAGACAATGAAATGACCAATCTTAATTTAAACTTTGAGAACTCTACTGATTTATTATAAACCTAAAAAACGCATCATTTTATTCTCGTTGATGTTACGACAATTTCCTTACTCCATGCGTTTTGTTATACAGTTACTAAAGTTCCGATTTGAAAACAATATCAAACCATAGATCGCGGAAACGTGGGCAAAGAAGTGGAAGGATAAAAGCCAAAACACCAGTCTAATTATATAGCTACAAATATTTTGTTTTTTATTTTTGCATCCAGATCTCTCTGCAGCTAGATGCCGAGGAAAAATATTGTGGAAAACTGCTTTGCGCGGGAACTTGCCGGCAAAAAATACATTTAACGTTTGCGTTCAACTCACCCGAGTTCACGAATGGCTCCTTGTAAACGAACCTTGATAAATCTTTTCGTATCCAAAACAGTTTTAGTGAAACATTTACGCAAATATTGTATTAATCGTGCAGCAGCATGCCTGATAACATCACAGGAAATAATTTACTGTCAAACAGACTTCGGCCGTGATGTGCAACCATTGAATGTTTTCGAAATCTTACGTTGTGACTGAAAATCGTTTTGTTGATGTGTTATGGTATGGGTAGGTGAAAACGGTACACCACTACGAGGAATCTCAGGAAGTATCTCCAGAACACAACTTAAATGATTGCTGTAATCAGTCAAGACAATACCGAGTGTATTACTGCATCATTTATTTATCATTGTTCTCGTCGGTAGTTTCATATCTTTCTCTAGGATTTCAAAGAACGCCAGTAGAATATTAAAATCAGATTAGCTATTAGGAATCAGTACACGAGCAAAAAAAGTGAAGTAAATTTACCAAAGCAGAAAATATATCGTTCTCAATCTTCCTGCAGATAACATAGTATAATAGATAGGATTAAGGCGAAGAACGGCCTACATAATTGAAAAAGTACGACCAGAGTGTCAGCCCAACATCACTGAAAAAAGTTGCTGGTGCTAGCAAGTACGGGATGAAAAACGACCTCAATATAATGGTGAGTGCTGAGACCAAATTACTGGGAAATAATCCAGTAGACTGAATATTTGGGAACTTCCAGTAAAGTTGTGGAATTTTGGTCACGTATGATGTGGCATTTTCAATGGTATATTTTGTATGAGAGAACGTATCAAATTAAAAAACACCAGTGAAACTGAACGAGGCATTTCAGAATGTTTGATTTAAGGTGCTTAACTGTTAACAACAGAGCATTCAAACGAATATGTATTTTTTGCGACCGAAAAATAGATGGACAAAAGTAAACACTATTCATTAGCAACGAAAAAGGCCTTGTCATACTACCAATGGCAAAATGGACGAGCCCATCGATCTAGTTTGGAAACCTCCTGGACCTGTAACATTCTTTAAGAAGCTAACATTTTGTGAGCTATGCAAATTGAGTCTCCTTAGATGGAATGTGTCAACATATGTGCAAACTAATATCTACCCTTAGCTTCAACAAATAAGAGCATGTAAACAAAAATGTGTTTCCTCAGTAAGTTTTGATAAACTGATGTACAGTCGGCGGACCGGAATGTTTATTTGGTTTCCCCTGATAGCTCAATGAGACGAGAATGTCTGTAATAGTACGGAAATTTACCGCCAAAACTGAAGCACCTAAACTCATCCGTTGAACGATTTTCGGATTATTTCTGCACCTATTCGGAATCAAACAACTTGTGGTCTGTCTTTTTAGTCTGTTCGTTTCTGTTGAAATGGCCGCAACTGAGTGTACTTCGTTGAATGCTCAAACGACAGCACAGCGACATTGCCGATACATTAACTAAAGAAAAAATATTCGTGAAAGCCAATAATTTTTCGACCTGGGGTTTTGGCAATAACCAAAACTTTTTATTATGCGAGTTACCAAATATATAGAAAAAAACGTCTACATTCGACGATGGCTTTTGTGCAGCAATTTCTGTCAACGTGAAATTATCACCATTAGGCGGACATTCAGGTTCAGCACACTTTCTTCATGCTACGATATTATCACTCATGTAAACTGGAACAGATATACATACAACACTATGCAACAAGTGTCTGAGCGAAGTATCTACTGTAAAAATGTGGTTGTGATAACATATCATAATTTACTTGTAAACATTGAAAAACTAGGTGGATAACCTGCATTTTCGACAACTTTCTCATCAGGTTAACACAGTTTCACTAGTCAATCATTTCAGCATGCAACAGGTCATATAAAGATAATCATAAATCACCCTGCTTATTTTGACTGTTGGAAAGAGTTTGACAGCCAGGGTTTCCAATTACATGCTCCACACAGTATTACTTGAGTTGTCGACACCATAAAGTTAAGCACATGGTCTTAAAGTACGCCGTTGCCGTCCACGCAAAAATTGCCTTCGTGTGTTCCGTCGTGCTGCTATGCGAAGAAGTATACGCTTGTACAGATGGGGAAACATCATTCAGCATGATTGTCAGTGGCTGCAGCATTTTTTTGGTTGACACAGCCGTCATCATGACCACTGACTGATCATACAGAATTATAATTTGGGGACCATGATATCAACCAACGTCAGAGAAAACCTATCAAACGGTGATAGTTGAAGTGCGATTTGGTTACATTCTGGCGTGACTTTTGCTGAAGTAGGTTTCTAAATTCTTGAACTCTCCTTGACTTTGAGACTACATGTCTTACTGTCAGTTATTTCGAAAGAAAATATCGATCGCTAGACTTAAGCCAATTGCTGCATTGTTATTCACTTAGTTCTTAAGTTATTGGTTGCTTACTTCCTAGGTATTGAAACGTGAAGCAAGCGCTAAAAACGTTATCTGTAAATACCAAAATTTAACGATTTAAAGGCGACTTTCCTAAAACTACTGAAGTTGCATATATTTTGAATAAATAATACTTTCCATTACTAGTTACACAGCCATATCCTCGTCGTCAATAATACTGGTTCAGATGCTGAAAATGTGACTGCACAACACCAAAGCACAAAAGAATAGAACAATTTCAAAAGACCCCATCAAAGTTTTCGCGGGGAAACGCATTGCACATCCTTTAATTTAGTGACAGGTCCACAAAACCACTGTTTGGTTCATTCACTGCTCAACCCCATCTTGCGACTTTATGGAGAAGCTTGCCTACTTGGTGCGGAATATCTCGGTCGACTCACTTTGTTGCCAAGAATAGTTAATGAACCTGAGTACTTGTAATGAGGTCATATCTAAGCTGCTTTTAACTGAGGTCTCCCAATTACTTCTGTACGTTACAAAATCCGACGTACTTTATGGTTCAATATTCTAAATTACCAGCTACATTTTAACCAGTATGTGTTGTTGAAACGGTCAAACATAGCATAAAACCTTTCCACGTTTTGAATTGTTTATCACTACACTATAAGTCTTATTTGCGTTGGTATTTGTTGAAGCAACGTACGGCTGGATAGTTGCCAATGTTGCTAGTCACTTGACGGGTGCAATTGAATCTACGTGCTTACTGGAGGCTATAAAGCAACAAAATAGGTCCCGTCAACAAGTTCCCAGGATGCCAGGTCGTCTGTTGTGCAGTTGTGCAAAATCGACCCGACTTTGCTTCTTTTCGGTTGAATTGAACAAATCATCCAGGCTTGCACGTCACCTGCTTGTTCTGAATTTGATCAGCTATTTTTACTTGACTAATGCTTTAGTCCAATCTTTGCTAATCCACTATGCACGTGGAGCTTGTTTCCAACTTGCAAGTGATGGTACAGGATGAATCGTTAACAGACAACAGCATGTTTTCCTGCCAAACCAAAATTTATTGAAAACTACTCGTGCTTCTACAATTTGTTCATTTAGTGAGTTCTCCAGTGTTTTTCTCGGCTGCACATTACAGCTCACGTTTTTCCCAATAATTCTCGCTAGAAAAATGTAAACGCACATCTATCAACGGAGAAAAATTACTAATAGAGAAACAAGAATATATGGTGAGAACGGTGGACTACCCTGTACACAACAAAACCTCCACCAATCAGATCTTGTGTTACGCAAACGACCAATAGAGTTATGACAGCTTTCAGACTGAACAGCAAATAAGAAGGACTGCGGTAAAAATGCGTATAAATACGTATGTGTGCATTCTTGTTGACAGAAAAAATAGAATATTGTAAATACAGCCACAGTTGCATGATGCATTCTGGAATCTGTTAAATGATACGGTTTCTCATTTTGTATGAGATACTCTGGAATTGTTTACTACTTGTAAATTCTAGCAAACGGACTGGTACAATGTTTAAAGACCACGTAGTCCAATGGAATCCAAAGAACCGCATGTGAGTTCAAAATTATTTTAATGAAGAACAATATGAAGCCACCCTTTAGCAGTGTGACTGTCGAATACACATGTTTCATTGATAGAACGTTAAGTATAAAAAAAATGGAAGGTGAATATAAAATCTTTACGCGCCACATAGTTTTAGAAGTAATGTTTACAATGGTCCAATACAAACATAATGAACATTTACTTGAGTTAACTGCTCTATTTTTTTCAACATAAATCCATTCGTGTTTTTGTGTGAGTTGACCCCAATCTCTGCCGTTAAAATAGCGGACGATCTATATGTGAAGACTGTTGTATCACATAACAAACTGAGCCAGTTAACAACTCATTAGCCTTTGAGAAAAGTTACCAAAAAGTTTTGCGAGACTGCTCATCACCTCTGTGATACTGGTGAGTAGAAGTTAGTCCATCGGCCAACCACGGACAGCCGATGAAAGTTTCGATACAGAATTAGGACCTAAAAACTAAGAAAGACAACTCATACCTTCTCGCAGCCAAAATGATTGCAACCCAATGTTTATTAAAAATTTTTCGGAAGTAACAATATTTCACTAGTTCAACTGTTGCAAGTTTGATTCTGCAAGATTGATAAGGGTAAATATCCACACTGAGATCATGTCAGCTTTTGGGATTCTTTGAAATATTTTTGTCATACAGGAAAGATTTTTTGTGTTCGACACCTATCTAAGTCCAACGTTAAAACGTTTTGGCTTCGAAGTACTTAAGTTTATTGACT
Organism: Paragonimus skrjabini miyazakii; assembly: GCA_014338405.1. Classification (NCBI taxonomy): domain Eukaryota; kingdom Metazoa; phylum Platyhelminthes; class Trematoda; order Plagiorchiida; family Troglotrematidae; genus Paragonimus; species Paragonimus skrjabini miyazakii. The sequence goes on from JTDE01000131.1 coordinate 199,118, forward strand.
TTATTTTTGCTGTAGGTTATACTTATCTGCTAACTTCAGCAGAATGTAAGAAAAGACTGTTGCCCCTAATAAGTACACATGAGCTAACCTGCCTGTATGCTTACATCTTAATGGCTGAAACTTTGGGTATCACTTTTGATCTGACACGTTCCTGGAGCATTAATTATTTCTTTCATTAATTTCAGACAATGAGTCGCGTGTAAGATGTCTGAAAATGGTTTTGTATAAACGTGTCCACTAGAAAACAGCAGTAGCCCGGTAGACTACAATTCTTGTGGATTTTTTTTACCGTAGGTCTATTTGACGCTTACAAGGTACTCTCGTGTCACTTACAATTTGACTAATGATGTACGATGGTCGCACTCCAAATGATTGGTGCTTACTGATTTGACACCGTTGGGCAATGCAAAGAAATTATGTACACATATTAAGACTCACGTAACCGGAGTCATATGACGATTGTCATATAGGTTCAGAACACCATGGCGTTTTGGTGACGTTATATTTGTGCTTGCCTTTTATCACCCCCAACCTCCGCATCGATTCAGTCAAGTCAGTTCATATGTTCCTTAAAATCTGAATGCTTTATTTGGGGTACTCGGAACAATTCACTTTCGGGCCCGTGACCACCACGTCCAAGTTTTCCGCTTTCATGCACATATTGAGCAGATAATTTGCGTTTTTACGCACACACTTCCTTTCAATGTCATTACTGATTGAGTTATAAAAAAATCAGATTATGACACCAAAACATTCGGACAAAGAGTTTGTATAACTAGCATAAAATTCGAGAAGAGCTAATCGGTAAGGCGAAGGAGAACGGTAATTCTGAATGTTGAATGCCAATAACGGCAAAATTTGTATAGGTTGGTTAAAGCAGCTTAAAACAGATAAACAATGAGCCCACGTAAGTCAAGAAACAGATTCTTTTGGATTCATTCAACTGCTTATTTTGCAGCCAGCTGCAAAACGAGTGCTAATTGCTAGTTTAGTTTGGGTTTAGTTGGAGTCGGCCTACAAATCCTGACATAGCACCCGTTTAACAGAATTCAGTACATACTTCCTCCTGAAATTGAATGGAATTTCAAAATCGCTAATAGTGTTATAGGCTTGGTGAAGTCCGTTGTCGGATTTTTAGGTAATTCTTCTAAATCGCTATTAACTATAGCTGAACGTGAATTAAGACGACTTATCGATTTAAGAAACCATTTACACCTCGACGCAAAACGTATTTGGAAGCCGGCCTGATGGCGTTTGGACATCTGATTGACAATTAACGAGGCTGCCAACAAGCAATCTGTGAAAACACTTAATTTAGTGCACTTAGGCTTTTCCAACGCGGGCTAGTTAAACACATTCCCGCGGTGACGGATGTCCCATTTGTATTTAAGTTTTTATGTGCATTTTCTAGAACATATTGCTGGATGCACCAGAATATGAAACGAAGAATTTTTAAGCACTAGATTTACTCTATTTCTGGGAGGAAAACATCTGGAAGGTTTGCTTTTGTCGTGTATAATGAAAGTGGAGATAATTTTCGACAACACTTTCGTTTGTAAATGCATACGACTGTCAGCTTTTTGATTGCTAACTACCCTGTTTTTTACTTCAAATGTAGCTACTTGAGCACACGGTGAAACCATTTAACCGTTGGCCACAATAGCTTGTTTGAGGTCACTATTAATTCATTATGAATGTGTTGAGGTCTAGTTAACATGTAACTCATTTGTAAGTTATGGTCACAACAGTACTCCTAACAATGCTTTTCAACGTGTGTTGTGTTAACTAAATTGAGTAGCCATGTTTGCGCCTAACCGATTAAACGGGTGGGATACAAATGACTTCAAATCAAACCAGTACTTCCTATGATGCGGCGCATAATCTCCATTCACTGAGCCGTCCACGCTTTGAAAACAGTGTTAGATAGACAATCACAACATGTAATGTCTTGAAACAAAAATCATTTTAGATCGAAAATTAGGGAGAAGGTACTTATTCGGACTTTCCATAATTGACGTCGAAACTGAAAACTTGATCTACTTTGCCATTTCAGTTTAGACTCACAGTCTGATCGGCCGCTTTCCACTTCTAATTGGACTTGGAGTTTAAAAGTTTGAGTCTTGCCAATTCATGCCTGTTAACCAGGCCGGTCTGTTCTAAGACTATGATTTGATGTGATTAAATAGCCACTGTTGAACAACAACCCTCAATCTAATCTACTCAAGTCAATTTCATAACCTAAGCATCACGCAAGATTGATTACAACTTCCGCCTTCTCACAAACAGTTCAGTCGTGAGATCACCGCAAAGACGCATAAATGCAACACGCATATCGCTACGCAAGCTCATAAACATTGAATTGCTTAGAGTAAACTGGTTTACGTTCACAGAAATGTCGGATAATTTGTTTTCCTGAAAAATCTCGCCAAACTGATTAAAAAAATCATTACGCTCATCTGTTACCTTAAAAAGTTAACCAACTGCTTAAGCTGAAACTCTACATCTAGGTGAACAAACATTTCATTACAACATAATACAAACTAAAGAAATTTTACTACCGAAAACGTAGGCTGGTATATAATAGCCACTCCATTTGTGTACATGCTTTTCACTTGACTTAGCTCTAAACGTCCAAGTTGGCCGTAGAAGAGGCATGGTTAAGAGCAAATATACGGCTACCGTTCTACTACCTAACTCCAAATTAGTTGCAAGCAAATGGGGTCATTTTTTGCGGTATTTGCTTGCCACGGAAAGTGTTTCCTTATTCACCCCTGGTAATTGAATGTGACACACTTCTTTCTATATTAATCAACTCGTTTTCTTTTAATGCAGAGCATTTAGTGTAAAACAGTAAAACGCGCAAAACAGGAATATCTCCGTGACTTTTCCAGAGTTCTAAATTTAAACGGGCAAAGAAAAAATTGCGCCTTTTTGTTATAATTGTATCGTGAATACGCTCCATCCAACATAAGTAACATTTGGTTTTCACTTGTCCACCGAATTTCCGTTTAGATTGCGAACGTTTCATCACCAAACGAGGTGACATTATCAATGTGTAAAATTTCCAGCATATATGACTGGGCTTTATGGTGGGTGAATGTCTGTGAATTGACGTCTCTATATATGACATAAGAATGACAATTACTTCACATGTGACTGGTTATTTCTGACCTTTAACCTACGTTATAATAGCCAAATCACCGACACTGATTCTGATGATGACACCTTATACAGTGACGAAAGGTTTGCAATCCAAACGCTAAGTCCCGTGAATAACCGAAGACCAGAAATCTCGAATCGAGCTACAAATTTCATCACTTTTCTCAGTAATCAGTGAGTAACATCTATATAAAAAACATTTGCAGTGATGTTCGATTACGCAAAATTGTGTGAGTTGACCGTTCTTCAAAAATGACTGCAGTTTCCCTATTCACATAAACATTACAAGTGTCTACCGGAAAAGTAAGTTACTGTCGCTGCAGAAAGCGCATTCCTGCCACCGCAGCGATTTGAACTCCGCTCCTCCTTTCATGAAGCAGTAGTATCGACCGTTTTTCATTGCCGAATTCAAAATAAACACGCGTTAATTGTCCTGTACGAACGTTTTGATGCATTAACTTGAGAATAACAAACAGATTTGTCAACCGTTCCTCGAGAAATATCAGAGACCAGCTGTAGGCTCAAGTCTTTGGCCCAATAGTAAGGTTTAATATGGAGTTAAAACCACAGAAATTATACTTCAAAAGAACAGGCCAAGTTGATTGCAGAAGAAGTATTACACTACTTATCTCAGATAGAGTGAAAACGTAGACGATGAAGATTATTCACTGTTCAAATGATTAGTCAACAAATTACATGAATTTCAGCTTTAATTTCGCGAATATTGCGAGTAGTTCGATTTTTAAGGAATGACCTTTAAGAAGTTTGTCATATGCATCATATGCTGAAACAGAAAGCAGACGTCTGAAATACACGCCGCCAAATACACTTTTCGTAGTAACCACGATTAATTCTGAAACCTTTGCAATTAGCAGCGTTGAGGAATGTGTTTTCTTACAACTCTTCGCATTATTTTAGCAAATTAACCGTAAAAACTAAATAGAAAGAAATAACGAACTAACATTCCGCAGTTTTCTAAAACCTTACTTTAAGCAAGTAAATATTTGTACCTAACAAAGATAGATTCATCCTACTTATACGCTGTTACGCAAACGCGAATGCCGTTCACAGCTGCGGTCCAGATAAAGTTTCTAATGATAACACATCAGCCGTGCTATACAAACCGATTTGCACGTCTGCTCACTTTTCAGCGGCCTGAACGTTCAGTGAATTGTCTGCAGAAACCCGTAACACTCACTGAAATTACCAAAACTTCAAATTTCTGAATTCAGAATACACTGCAGTTTTTGTTAGAGTATCATATGTCTGACAACGTACAATGAACTCACAAACAACATTTTTTAATTCAGTGTGCTGAGCAGGTATACAAATTCACTCAAATGTTATATTTTAAAACTGACTGTCAAGATTGTGGATAGGTCCCTAAAGTGAAACAAAGACGATTCGACACTACTAGTGATTGCTATAAATGTATGACTGTGTTACGAAGATTATTCCTCACAACCGTAACTACTGGCGGGAAGATATTGTGCGCTAATCATTGAAACTTCGTTGTCCTCACCGGATAAATCATATCCAACCAATTTGCATATGCCCACAAGGCAAAACAAGGAGGGTTAATACATTTCAGTGCCGTCATATCCTAACAGATCGTCTGAGCTGTGAGGTGTTACCAATATATCAACGGAGATTGTATCGCTACATACGTTATTGCCAACAAATATCACGTACCCCTTTCAAAAGATAGTACCGCGTAACACACATCAAACTGAAAAACACAACTCGCTCACACAGGTGTCTCAGACTAGCCGACCGATTCGGTAGGGACTCGGCAGTTGGTGTCCGACTCTATTCAACTATTAACGAGTGACCCTAGCTTGTTAAAGTAGCATCGTTACTTAACGAATTTGAGAGCGGGTGAACACGTTCAAGGTACCCAGTAGACGTTTTACGTTGGTTGTCATTTAAAAACATTCCTGTACATTCAAGTGATTTTCAAACTCTCCCTGTCGTAACTAGTCAGGAGTTTAGTCGTTGCATTCCCACATGTGTTTGTCATATACCTGGCAGAAAGTATGTGGATTTCTGTTCATCCGTTCAAGTTATTTTGAAATTTACCTGAAATTTCATACATTCTGAGCACAATTATTAAACTTCTATTGATTTCACCCCTAATACAGAGTCAGTAGGAGCTATTTTATATTTTTCTGTTAGGCTTTTGTATTATCAATTAACCTTTTGAATCCAAAGCTGCCTTTTAGTTGAATTTATAGGAGTTCACCACATCAAGCGTGGCATGTGTGTAAGCCATTTATGACAGAAAGTGTGCGTAATTGTTGGTCATAAAATCACAGGGAAATCAAACGTAATCTAATGTAGATTATACTCGACTGAGAACTAAGCAGTTGCCTGAATTTATTGGACAACGTAAGGTCTTTAATAATTTGTTGTGGGAAGTAACACAAATAAGATAATAATGTTCCATGTCATACGCATAATAGCTCGAAACCTGATATACATTTATAAGAATAAATCTTGTGAAATAAATGAAAAGTGTTATCAAATTGTTGCCTTACCAATTTCGGACTTGAAAAATGTATTTTTTGCTCAGTCGTTATAAGCTAGACATTTTTTATTAGTTGCAAAACATTGAGCAACCTGCTTTATTTAGTTGACATATACGTAGTAAACTGACGAACAACAAGCCACTGGAATATGGCTTCTGCAACTTGCGTTCTCTAGTTTTAAAAACGGTATACAACAAACGACCAGAGACGGAATAACCAAAGCAAACGGTCTATATTGAAATGAGACATATTGGACATGTTGGATTTATTTGAAATATTGATTGCTGGGATGAGAAAAGTGTATTTACTAAAGATGGAAGCTTCATTAAACAGTTACTTCCAGAGCACTCCCACATTTTAGCGTACGTGTCCTTCATATTGATAACATAATTCATTCCATGTTGAATACAGTCTCACATGAACACTTAAAGACATAATAAAAATTTTCAACAGTTCAAACCCAATACTTCTGCCATCCTGCAACTTCGCCCAACAGCATATACAATCCACCACGGACTCAATTACTATCTTTCCATACGATCCAATTATCCATCATGGAAAGCAGTCCGCAAAAGCTCCGCAGTTATTTGCCGAAGGATCACAGTTAATCTTCAAAGCATAATTCCGTTGCCAAACTCCGTGCGAATCCGTAACTTACTGGTGACGACAGCTGAATCTTCTAATCGGTTTTTCACAATCTTTTACCAAATGCTCTGGTTTGGCAGTTTTTTCTCTCTTTTGCTCTCCTGATTATAGTTACAATTTCCTCGAACGCGTAGGCATAGTTATAGTATTCTAATAAAGAATAATCCAACGCAATTGTTTGTCAGTCTTGTCTTCAAATATCAACTGCGGGATAATAAGCAGTGTCAACCAGCTGGCTCACGATACTGTAAGGGGAGTTTCGCCACAGCAAAGTGCTCTCCACTTAACATGTCCATGTGTTAGTTAATAGTCTCACGGTGCACTGCGAAAGCATAAGGTAAAACGCAAAAATTTCAGATCACAACGTTCTTTCTAAGTTTGTGTATTCAACCATAACACAGGCGGATTTCAAAAATATTGATAAGTTTATAGTGTGAACATTCATGTAATGATACCCACCAGTTGCAGCAAGAAGAAGCTTTGTTTGTTTTCCATCGACGAGTCTTCTGATTTGACTTATTAAAAGTTGTTACACCTTACTGTCCTAAAACAAATACTCAATAAGACCTTGTTTTTCCTCTGCTGAGGAAAATCGATGTTCACAAACCTACTGAATTCAAGCTGCGTACGTGAAGTTTCCAGCTCACCTAGTCAACCCCTTGACTTTTTGTATAAATGAACCTTGCAATCAAATATACTGTAAGAATTACAATTTTGTGCTCGTTTATTTTCAGTTTGTAGCAAACATTTGTGTTTGAAGTAAATTACTCCAATCTTTAATGAACAATGGCTGAATAAAAATGTGAAGGAATCAATGCAGCAGGTTTTATCTGGGCTAATAAAAAATGACGCAATGCTTTGCTTTGATGGAGAGTATGTGAAGGTTTCATTTGGATTCGTCATCCGGAATCTAGGCCGTAGATCAATCACTGATTGTTCCGTGAAGTGTAATGAAAGTTTATATTAACATTTTGGATATAAGCATTTGTACTGCAAAGACAGGCGGCTTTCTATTAGTTAGTTTGTTTTAAATATAATCAAGATTTCAATGTGTGCAAAGACATTAGGTGGACCTTTTCAAATTCTCGTCGAGGCTTGGTTTTGGGTAATTTATAAATAACTTCCAGTAAATATGCAAAAATAATTCTACTTTGAAAAATTGTTATTCTTTATGTTAGTATTTTGAAGAAATTGAGGGCACGTTTACGAATTATAGCAATAGGAGACCGTATGTAATAAACGCTATGCGTTCTGATATAAAGGAATAAGGCATACCGATAAGTGATGCAACTAAACATCTAATTAGTCGTGTGAACTTTCAATGATCACGTGAAAACCGACCAGTTGAATGCTAGTAATATATATCCTTCTTGTTTCATTAGCTTTGAACATCCCGATACCGCACTTCTCGTGAATGAAGGTGACAATCTGGTACTGTCGTGCTCAAAAAGCTTTAATCAGGAAGTGATGATTTACTGGGTAAGAATGGTCACTTGCTTAAACATTTGCTGATTTGTAATAACACTACATTTTCATTTTTAATCTTGGATGTTAAACTTGGCAGTAACCTCTTCTTACAATGTCTGCAGTTCAACAGATTGCACACGTTTTTCTAAGCAACAACAGCATAAGGCTTCACTTTAGCGTATGTTGGTTTAACTTTCGGCATAAGGTTGAATACCATCTGGTTAGCTCACTTCATCGAAACAGGCAAACTGTCTTTAGAAAACGGCGTGATCTAAGCGTGTGTGTTCAGAATGAGAGTGACACGACACCAAGATAACGCATACCCAAAATGCATTAAAAAAGGGGGGTGATCACTGTAGGTGAATTGCTTAGTACGCCAGCGTTAAAACGCGTGATTATGAATGAATAATTCACTGCTATCATTATTCTCGGATGGAAGTTTGAGAATGCGTGTTGTGAAACAGTTTGAAGGCAGAGGTATAGTTTTCACCTTAATCCAGTATTTCAAACGCACACTTAAACGAAACTTAATGTATGGACGCAAGTTGATATATCAGACTTACTACTTTATCCGTTGTATTTCGAAAACTGCTCGCTTATAAGTAATGGTTAACTACCTTCATGTGATTGCGAAGCGCATTCAACATATGCTCATTGTTGCCTCAATTTCATCAATAAATCAACCACCCAGTCACCATCCTCGAGCTTAATTATAATGAAATTGTCAGTTTGGTTTATTGAAACCAGTAACTTAATAATTTTAATGAGGTGTCCCAAAGAAAAAGCCGTAGGGTATTTCTTAAGTAAATGAGAACTGAAATTTGTCTGCTAAAAAATGTTTATGTCCTCATGTTTTGCAGACACTAAACCAGTCCGCGTTTATGCTCTGTGATACATCCAGTCAATCCGGTGTGAGGTGGATTATGAAGTGCAAGCCAACAGGATCTGAAGAAGATTTCATCCTGAAAATCAGTCAATTTTCTGAATTAACTCATATTCCACACTTCCACCCTGGAAAACCTGTCTATTTTTTCGGTAAATCTCTGTTATTGTGGTGTTAATTTTGTAGAACAAAAATAATTTTCGTTGTATGAAAAACTGCAAACTATTCCGTAGATCGAAATAACTTAATGGACATTCGGATAATGAGGATGAATGTATCCGATAGTTTATTATAGCAATTTGCAAACGTTTGCAATGATTTGAAACGGGCAGATATGAAGGCACATCTATGGAACTCACATGATAAACTCAGAGTGTTTCGATAGCGGTATTTATTTCAAAAAATTGGAGGTATTAGCAAGAATAATCAACATAACCATTGTTTTAAACTTCAGTAAAAATAAAACATTGTCATTTCTTTCAATACCTGATAAAAAATAACTTGGTGAGATTTTGGATAATAACGAATATGTGATCCTTAAAATATGGTCGGTGTGTCTCCACTTGTTTACGAGCAGTAGGGTATCATACCCATTTCTAGTGAATCAACTAGTTTAATAAACGTGCGTGTGAATACATAAGTAATTTACCCGGAACTAACAGTCTAAATCTGAATGCTACTCGCAAGCTAATTCATTTTACAATGTGCGTACGATAAATTAGTTCTGCATAATGTAAAGTCAGAGGCGCGGTGTTCGTTACGGTCGTTCCAAATGAACCCGGCAATGACAAACGTGTGCGACACCGATGATCTCTGACAAGGATAAAATGTATATACGGTACTGTTTTCAAAAGATATTGGGTCAAATGTTCATGTTAATGCAAACACACTGATCAATTTTGATATTCGAACAAAACTGATGCAAACTTGTCGTTGCACTTTGTATGCAAGTCAATATTAAGTTGTTTCATTACAATCGGGAACGCTATAGTAAAACAGCGTTTTGAACGTGCAAACAATGATTACGGTTTTCTGTTATATAATAATTGAGAATATAAACTGAAACCTCATTGTTTGTTTCAACTCTGTGATCAATCATTATTCTGCATGAAGTACATTCTACTAGGAATAAACTGGAAGTTAACCCAAATTAATAAGTTTCAGCTTTATCAACATGAACGCCATGCTAATAAGCTTGAATGTGTCCCAGAAATCCGGGTGATGAATGCTAGCCTGTTTTTCTCAGCGGTACACACACGTCACTTATACCGTTGAAAAATTTTACTTAAAAGATTTTACATAATGGAAAATAACATAATCAAGCACCAAAGATTGAAATGGGTTTCTAGTATAAAATTCAAAAGAGCTTGTTAGTTTGCAAAAAAATACGTGAATCCTTCCTCACTCTAGATACGGGTCTCCACTCAGTCTACTGACTTCGTGGGTAAAAACGCTGATAGATAAAACAGTCTCGTGAGGCGACAAGTAATCGGGGTAACC
>JTDE01000131.1:209399-239536 GCA_014338405.1 Paragonimus skrjabini miyazakii
AAATATACGAAAACAAGTGCAATATGGAAAAGAGCTAAGAAAATTACTTCCTGGCGATGTTAGCTTTTGCTCACTTACAGCAGATTATTCGTGTTGTAAGATGGAAATAAAATGATGTTGGATGTAAGAATCTGTTCAGAAATTGGGAGAAAATGTTTTATCCTGGAATGATAACTCGTCCAATAACTAGGAGTGATCACATTGCACGACTATGTAACTTCGAACTTTGAGTGTACACCAGTGAATTAGCGTTACGAGGTGCGACTATAATAGCTGTTCTATCGCATCGTTGTTAGTACTGCTCAGAGAATGTTCAGTTGATTTATGCAGTCAATGAATATGTTTGTAATCAATGTCGCTCTTAGACTTATTCTTCTGTCTTGTTTTTATATATCCGAATTGTTAGAAATTGATACACAAATATTCTGTTTTAACTCCACTCAAATACACATGATTTATAGCAGTTTGACATTAAAGTGTGAAGTATATAATTACCAACAATTAACTACCAAACGCGATAGTGTCTGAAACTTTCTAAATGATGTTGAAGTAAAGAGATAAAATAATACAAAGTTGTATTTCATGTTAGGCATCAAGGCTACTTTGTAGTTACTTAGAAATGCTTTCAAAATTATCTACGGCCAGTTACCGACCCTTGTATGTACTTTAAGTTCATTTGTCCTGTAAGTAGTTAAACAACGGGAGAACTCGTCATGAATTACGGAAACTTACTACAAATGCGGATTGAAAATCCTGTTCAAAGAAGAATTTGAACTAAGAATCTGTGATTTTTTGTGGTTTGCATTCGACTTTCGATCCATGAAAGTGAATGCCCAAAAGCTACACGTTACCGTAAGCACAAAGCGATCAGTGTGGCCGACTTAGATTTTGACTGACACATTAACTGTCACCCAAAAGAGGCTTTGGATTTTACCCTCATATAATTTGTTTAACATGTTCTTTTTAATAGCATAAAAAGAGTCTAGGTTCATATTTCTCAATTGCGTTCTCATCCCAATGGTATGCTGAATCTTGGTCCGCAATATCAACGAGCGATCAGTTGTTCCACTAAAACTTCTGAAGTCGATTTGGACGTGCAATTTCGGTTGCAAGGTGATCAGTTGCAGACAAAAGTCACGTTGTCTCTACTCAAGAAAAAAATTATCTCACAGTGTTGTCTGCATGCTTCCATACGGTTATGTCGCCATTCTTACGGCGAGGTGAGTAGCGCAGTAGGCAACCCGGCTGGCCCATGAACCTTTGGACTACAACCCAACACTTTGTCCTACCGGAACTGAGCAATACATACAGACGGTAAAAAGATGGAGACAGATTTTCAGTGCTTTCTTGATCAGAACGTTGGTTACTAGTTTCGCTTTTGAAATAACAGGCGGTATCAAACGTGTTGTTCATATATTTCAAGTAACGCATTTCTATTTTCGAATAAGCGTTACTGTAAACCGGACGTGGCTGAACCAGTACAGTCGTGCGTAATGCCTGATCCACGATGATATGGTCACAAAAGCTGACTCAAGAGAACATGGCCGCAGATGCAACGTTGCCTTTGACAAGGTCATCTTCCTCCTCATTACCATCAAAAAAACAAATACATGGTTGTCGCTGACTTTTAGCTACGCTGAAGAAAAAGGCAGTCCCTAGCCAAGAAAAAAGAAAAAACTGGAGAATACAGAAAAAACTCTACCGCCATAAACAGCCATGTTTATAAAACACCTTAACCATCAATGTGTCTATAAACTGCTGGCATACAACTGAGCTGAGTTTTAAAGTAAGGCATTTCCATGTGGCCACCACTGCCTCACGTTTTTAAATACAATTACTTTGGAGACAATTCGGCCAAATCGGCCCCATCCTTGAAGATAAATCAGACATACAATGGTCATCCGCTAAGTGGACGACCTTGTTTCTTTACATCAGGTCTACGTCCGCCTACTTCGTACTTTACGCTATTCGGCCACAGCATTAGCTAAGAATACGCGGCGAGGCTGACAACCAGTTGGCAGCCTTTCTACATGGTCTAAACATTCAAGTCTGTGCAAACTCATAATTTGAACAGGACAATCCTCTCGGTATTCAAAGCCAAATGCCTGCCTCCTAACTTCTTCCTTGGTAACTTGTTGGTACCAACTAGTGTAAGCGGTAGAATGCAGACACCGGCTGGCAAATTCCTGAAGACGGTTCACGCCGTCTACAGTCAGTATCCCAGCTTTGCGCTGTAAAAGAATACAGCCCTAACAGTTGCCTTATTTACGCAACACTTAGACCTCAAAGAGAGATGTCCTTCTGTCTTAGATTGAATGTCCCATTCGTGGATGCATTAGTATCCATTTTACTCATTACAACTGTTCAACTAACAGCATAAATTGCAGAGTGCACAAATCGATTAAAATCTCCAAAACTGCATTACCTAAAATAAACTGTACGCACCCACAACAGTCTCGCTCAAGCCCTTTACACGTTGAGGCTATAAAGCGCGCCTCAGACAACCACTGACATCCGTTTGGAAAGTGTCAAGCAACGGCAACTTGTCGCCAATAGAATCACGATCAGTTAGACGTTCACCATTGGGATCTACTGTGAGAATCACACACAGTTTTTTATTGTTCCGTATGTGTCGAACGTAAACAAATTCATGATGGTCTACGCCAATGTTGGTAATAAAACCCACAGATATTTCGCCGTAAGACTTAACCTGATCTCAGCTATCCCAGTGACACGCTCACAAAAATGCTCACACATTCATTTGGTAAGCCCCTAGGTTTAGGCGGTTCTAAAATTGTAGATCAATTCACTGAATCGAAGGCAATCATCTAGCTGAAAAAGAAGACAATTAATGGCTGGCGGTACTGGTGACGCTGCTGTAGAATTTTCTAAAAATCGAAAATTTTGTTAACATATTGACGTTCGAATCGAAACCTTGTCCATTCTTCCTTAATGTCTATAATACGTCGAAGAGGTATATCGGAAATCAGAACCTCATTACTGACTACGATTTTCCCAGAAGCCCCCACTTGCGGCTGAAAATTGAAGTCGTTATAAAATGACCCAATATAACAGGGGTTTTACCTCTCCTTTATATAAGTTGAACCAATCAGCTCAGCGTTCAAAATGGCAGTCCCACAACAAAGAATTGTACCAGCACGTAGTGGTCAATGTCATTTCCTCCATTGTGTCTGCGGTTCTGGTATGGGTTGAGTTTTGGTGGATGACCCCAGATCCACCAATTATAATATTATATCCGATGTTTTGGGCGGTAACACGGTAGTAGCAGGAACCAGCTAAGTTGGCCTCCATAGCGTCTCGCTGAGCGTTCTAAACTTCGGAAATTATTATAGATCGATGTGCTGTCTATCTCACTGATAGTTTTACTGACAGATGGAAGAACGTGACCAGTATTCTCTGGGGCAAAAGCGAACTTCATTTCCTTAACTTTTTTCTAGACCACTCTACTTGATAGGTAGAATGGCTACAATAATGCTTCCCTTCTAAATGTATAGTACAATCTGCCATGAGGAATATGCCGTCTGACATCTCACAACTCTAACAATTTTGCTGAGTTTCGTTGTTTGTTTAGCACACGAAACCCTACTTCTTGATTTTTCTATGACATTTAGGGGTTTCGCGGTCAGAGCTACTGAGGCCATACTCTAAATATATACGCCTTACAAACAGCATGGCCAGTTCTTGAACGGCCAAGTGTTACGGTTGTTAAGATCATCGCGCAACAAAGTAAGTGCAAAGTGGCGATATACTGACGGATGATCTTCATCCACATGTATGCTTCAGTATAAACGACTATCTTAAATTGAACCATCCCACGTATATTTTACAACCACTTGGTCTGTTTACTTCAATCTGGATTAGCAGATACCTAGAAGGCATGCGCTACGTATAATAACAAATCGCATTATGTCTAAAATTAGTTCTGTCTAAAAATGACATGTGATGGGCGCGCAGATGTAGCAGCTGCCCACCATTATTCGAGAGATCTAGTTGCCTACCCCAACCGGTAATCTAAATGTGACTCCACTTCACCAAGATGCCCGAATTGGGTATTTATGTATTTGACTCAGGTGATTGTGTCAGGTTTATATATTGGCATAAAATGAACGGTCAAATCCTAGTATAAGGTGTCCTCGACGCTGGCGTCACTACAGACAACCACACCATAGGCAAATGAAGCAAAACGATTTCTAGAGGGCTAGTATCTAAGGTGGGTTTCAACAGAACGTGCCAAGCGAACTGCTTAGTCTACTGTCAACAGGAGTCCAGTCAAACAATGTAACTGTGGCATTAGTGGCTAGCGTGGACTCGCTCACAGTGTACAACCATTATGGAGTGGGCAGACCGACTGCTCGCAAGTTCAATACTTTACCTACTGTCCTGAGTTACAGTATCGGAAATGCAGCTGACGTGGACATTCAACGGGTTTCACGTTCACGTGAGTGCGGCTAGTTGATCTACCCGTTTCAGAGTGGGAACGTCGAAAAAACCGATAGCACTTGGCATTCTAGGCCGAATAAAGGGATTGGAGACATTGGGAGCTGAGTCGTAAGAGATGGGACTTATACACAACGTTTCTATAATTGCTGATACATCTGTCGGAACATATAGAGCAATCTCTATGAATGATAGTCGGGAGAAGATTGACGGCGAAGCTATAACAATAATAAAACTTAGGTGCTGTGCATCTTTATGATAAGGGTTGATCGGAAAACTTATGATAATACAACAATTACCATCAGTTGAGTGAAGCTCAAGTCTTATTACTGTCTTAGATTGAAACCGTAATTCATTTGTTACTGAAAAGTATTAGGACTTCTGGTTCTGTATAAAGTGAATATCATCCAACTGACCGCAGCTATCATACTGCGATATACATTTCAGTCAGCTTCTTTTGAAAATAAGCACCATACTTGAATGTTGCTTCCGTTGGTTCTCCTGAATGATACACCTTCTAACAGAGGCCGAAAGTTGAGCTCAAGGTCCTGCTTCAACGAGGCAATAGACACGAGCGAATAATCATACATAACCTTGTGGCCGTAATAGTAGCGACAATATTACTTACCAAGAGATAATGTAGATCCGGGCGCTATTTGCCTCAACAGTGTAAACTAGACGACAAATAAACAAGATAAATAAATATATAGTTAACCAGAAGAAATACACAACTATTGGATGTGGACTTGTCATTAACTGATACACCCTGTCATTTTTGGGTGCGTTTTGTTTGGCGATCAAGTGAGCAAGAGGCTCCCAAGTAGACACAGAACACTCGTGCACCCTACTCAGCGGAATAGCATACGTCATTGTGGGGTTACCCAGCAGATTGCTTTTTACACACGATATATAGTGTTGTATGTACTTAGCAGCATTGTATGCAATGTGATCAAACAATCGCAGGTTGTGTATTCAATAGCTGAACATTTATTTGCATATCAGACGTTTTCAGAAATGCATGCTGCCAAACTGCCATTCTGTTGGTGTAATAATGTTGCCTGCTGTGGGTGACAGCAATGATTAGGCACAGTCAGTTTAGCAGTAACCTCCTCGTCTATGGCACGGCAAACGAAATCGCCCACAAGCACTACATGAGCATTCTTAAATCGATAAATGTTTTCACCTGAAAGACGGTGTAGGTTGGCTAGGATGACGCACGCCTTTGTTAACTTCACCGGTGCATCAACACCTATATCAAAAACGGAAGGAATAATGCTCTCCAAGCAGTAAAAACAAACCACAGTATCAAGCGAAACGTCTGCAGTAAAGAACAAAAAGTTGGAGTGTCTCAGTACAGAGTCAGCACACTGCGTTTTAATAGCGTGGAGGTTAGGCTCAGTCAGACTGTTATATACGGTCTGCGTGCTTACAGCCGATGAGCTGAGAGAGGAAACTCTATCAGCAAATTATTTTTTGACTAATGGAGGGAGGAATGGGACTTTAACTCCGCGTCATCGATTTTCCCATGCGCACCCTCTTGAAAATCGTCCATGACGAAACAACAGAAATGAAGATGATCGAGTGAACACCACTAGAAGCTGTAAACACCACTAGACAATTGTCGGAACTATTTGTATGCTCGTAAACAATATATCTCACGCATACAGTATATTTACTTGCTCTATTGGAACCACTTCGGTGGTAACTGACTCAGAAGCACTGAGCAATATGACTAAAGGCAGTCTTTTCATCTCACGTTTCATGGCTTTTCTTTGTTTATAAAAGTACGAGTGTTTCAAGGCCCGTTGCTAAAAAGTTGGGCTCGATGCTCTCACCAACACGTCAAAGTCCAGGCTGTTTTTCGGAAGTCTTACTTTTGTAAGTGTAGTATCAAGCTATTGACTGGAGTGCAATAGAAACCAGATTTTTGTCTTTAGGATTGTGAAAAGCCATTGAATCCCTATGCAGAAATTGGAAATTGTAGATCATAAATACTTATTGCTATGTAACTCTCCAGTTTTCTCAACCATTAAGAAGAGCAAATACAGCAAAATAAATATAAACAATAGATATAAACACAATATAAAAATCAGTTGCCAAGTCTTTTGTTCAAGCGCTGAAGTTGCCTTGGCCTGCCGTCGACGGAACACTTGGCACGGTACAGTAACCATGTCCGTAATCATAAAATGACATTGAATTCATATCGTATTAACGTCCCAAAAATCCTGACTTGACAAGTAATTTCATATTTATTGTGTTGCATTTGACCTGAAGATGACATACCAAAAACGAGCTTGTTCGCCACGTTTAGATTTTTTATGGAATCTCCGGGTATATTCGATCAAAATTAAAAAGGCGTGTATCGTTAGTCATATCAGCACTACAAGTCATCCGGATCATCAGCTATGTAGTACTTCAAGAACTTGAAATCCAAAACCACTCATACTTCCAATACAATAGTCAACCATTGGAGTCTTAGAGGCGTAAAGCTAATCGAACTCTATCTGAGAATGTCAAGTCTATTTTTTAAGTCAGAACAAATGACTGATAGTAATCGAATAATATTCCCAAACATGCTGTTACTTACATCAAGTAGACGATCAGCACACCAGTTGTTTATTCGATCTAATTATGCTCACTGTCATTGTGCAAACTTTTATTCAACTTGTGTTAAAGTGATAGATTGTGGCAGACCCAATCAGACAAAAGTGGAACCAAGCAACACTTGATTGCATGGATAACTGAGGCGAAAGAAATGCAGTTCTGCTAATTTCTCCCAAGAGCCGTTAGGTTTTCTTGCCTGACGCAACCTGAGCAGTTGATTTACCAGTATAATTTGGTAGCGTTTTTACACGTTGTTCACTCAAACAACAGTGTAATAATTTTCCATTTCATGCACATCACCCTCGATCAACTGATAAACCAAAAATGATGCGTTCACATTTATAATTCATACCTAATTATTTAACCGAAATTGTATTGCGGTTTTTGACAGATTAGATTTGTTTTTTACTGATTCATGTGTGCAACTAGGTCTGAAGTGCAGAAGGCGGCTACGGAAAATTGCATTGCTACTTAAGTGTTGTAATATATAGACTGGTAGATGTGTATGTTGGCAGTAATCCTCAATAGATCGCATTGCTTTATACTCGGTCACACATTATATCTACAACCTTCTTCGTCTTTGGAACAGAACAGTCCGATGGAAAAGTTAAATTATCTGCTATTAGTATAGGGCCTGTGCTTGTTAACGAAAGGAATAAAATATGCAGTACCGTCACCATTAACTTTGGCGTCACTTGATATCCAGAGGTCAAGGCCCCTAATTATATAAACGCTCCGACGTAGCAAGCGGTGCGAAATAAAATCTATGATTATAGCCATGTTGTGTTGAAATGCTCTCATTAGGCTAGGCCGACACAACTGTAGCCGGCAGGACCTAAGTCTGAATCTGCTCATTCGCTTAGATTAATGCAGCAAGCAAGCTGTACCACATGATTAAGATGAGTGAATTAGAAAAACTACACAACTATGGTTATTATAAAACATATATTTTCCTACTGATACGTCGTTCGTAGCAGTTTGGCGTGTAGCAGGCTAGGTGAACAAATACTTGCTACACCTGTGATGTTGTTATTTATACCTATCTACTCTGTTGACCGTCACTATAAATTAAAGAGAAATATATCACTGATTTCCGTAAACAGTTCTCTGAGTAGCTTTTTCCAACCGCAGTTATGTTGGGTCAAATGAAAATGCCCATTATTTTATATTTTCAATAAAACGTACGATGTACGTAACGTCACTAATCATACTGTTTTGTTAAGTAATTGTTTGTACTTACTAGATCACTCAAGATAGACTGCACTCGCCGAGTAAGTGTAATAAATTGAAGACAATCAACGTATAGTTTGAAAATACATCTTAAAATGTACCAAATTGTTTTTGGAATATGACTAGAACCGGTTAGATTTTAGCAGATTGTAAACAAGTGAGTAAGAATCCCATTATTGTTTTAGTTAATATGACTCAACTTCCTAAATAAACTCTCCTCAAACCGTGTGAACAATTTAAATATATCCATTCGATCAAATCAAGGAGTCGTGAGTCACTCTAACGATCTGATAGTAGTGGCTCATAGGAAAAACGAGCAAATAAAGATGTCAGCGCTATCCTCAAGAAAACTGTGGCTACCACAGGCAAGATACTATTCACTTCAATACAATCAGTGTTAGTGTCTGTTCACCGTGGAACATTCTGTCCAACCATAAAGCTATAGCTGATTCGGTTGGCAGTTTTAAAACTTTTGTGAAAGACAACTTACACTGCGACACACTTGGCCATAATCGTATAATACTTTTACCGGTCGTTGTATGCGCACGCCTAACTGTACGTTGTTGTAATGCATTACAGTACTGCTGCTGCGAAGATTGTAAACCAGTAGCACCAAAAGATTTTCATCCATTCACTTATATTCATTTTTGCCTAACATTCGTGAATATTCCGGCAAAATCTCCCCAAATGCTCTAAACATAACCGGGCAGGAGTAAGGATCTTTCTCAATCCTGCAGCAATATATGAGTATCTAATCAGCCAGATGGGTTTGCCACAGACTTGGTTGTTTTTAAAAGACGGATGAATATTTGTCATCGTCATCTGGTGTTTGTTGGTCCGTTAATGAGTTCAGTGCACCACACATTCAGTAAAAGTCAAATTTATCGATTCAATTTCGGCAAACATATGTTAGGAGGAACCACAAACGTCAATTCCAGTTAAGACGGATTTTTACTTCATCGGTTGAATAGTATATGAAAGCGAACGTCGTTAAATACCCTAAAATTTCATTCAATCATTCCAACACTTCCAGATCAGTTCTACTGCAGATATAGCCGATATTTCCCTCAAATATTCCAATTGTTAATTTTAGCTCAAAACTTTCTCTGTCGGAGGATGCGTATGCGTTTAACGGTGAAACTCGCCTCCGATGTTTCAGTGATAACGGGTGCGAGAATGGAATCGGGTAAGCGTTGTTCTGAAATTCACAAACTATCAGATTGAGACTTTGTACAACCATGTATATAAATTGGACCTTTCAAATTTTCTTGCACACCACTTGATCAAGCGGTTCAGTAGTTTTTTCACGTAACAAGGGTTTTCACGATTTTATTTAACTATGATAGTTCATGAGGCAAAATGTCTAGCTTGAAAAAGGTAGCGACGTGTTTGCCTTTGATTGTTGCGCTGTTTTTAGTCTCTGTATCATTCCACACAGCTTTTCGTGCCAGAAGAACCCGAATTTGTCAATCCTTTGGTTCCAACAAGGAAAGGAAATGCGTTTCAGAAGGTTAATTATTTCCGACATTAAGAACTCGTAAACATTTCAAAAGTGTGAAAGTAAAATAGCGGCTGTTGAAAAGCGTGCAAATCAGTCTGAAGTGGACGTGATCTTGATTAACACAATGCTTCATCCGGATTTATTTGATGGCCAGTGTCAAGTAAGTTGAAGCCAGTTGCACTGGAAATAGGCTTTATCGATCCGCTGCGAAGCTATTTCAGCAGGTGTTCACGGATCCTTCTCGATAACCTCCTTTTGGTCCTCCCAACGTAACCTGCTTGACAACAACAGTTTCGGCTGTCAAACCCCCACATTTCCCGAATACGCCCAATGGAATATAGCGTTTATAGAACAGCCAGTCTAACTGGTGGAGATAACGACAGTCAAAAACACGGAACTCAGATGCACCACACACATAGGTCCCTGCTCCACAAAGTAAAATCAAGCACACGCATTTATTGTCAATCTTGTCCAAGTTCAACAGATGGACTTCATTGGAACACCAATCTACTCACATTACCAATAACAAAGGCGTGCAACAATAATTAGTTATTATGTCTGGCTCCCGCTCCCCTCAGTTTAGTGACTCAAAGATGGTATGTTTTCCGTGACCATTAATTATTGGTATTAAATACACTCAAACACAACAAAATCTGCAAACAAAATACAACGTCAGAGGTGAGTGACTGTACGGTAGGCTAATTATGTTTGACTAGTCATTTATAACCGTTCAAGCGTGTGAAAACAGGCTAGCTAAAACAATGTTATTTGGCAGTTCTGATGTCACTGTTTTAATACTGTGAAGACCATTCACTTCTTACAAGCATTCCCCTTGACCGTAATTTACAAGAACTGGAGAAGCCTCGTCAAGCGACTAAAATCAGTGGGCATATTAAGGCGGAACCTAAACGTCATGTTGGGCCGAAGGATATAATTATTCTACCCAGAAGGCTATCTCTTCCTTTGCATGTCTGACCTCTTCGGTAGAGTCCTTCCTCGGCCACCGTCTGAGAAGCCTTAGAGATCAGGTCCATCCACGGATGCAGCAAACTGCCATCCCTCTAACTTCCATAACCTTCATTACGCCGGTTACCAAATGATCCTTACGCAAAGTCTGGGACCGGAAACAGCCTGCTGGACTTCCTTCCTGCACTGCAGAGAGTGGATATGTGACCAGTTTCTGTGATGCGTTCCCCTGATAGACTGGGATTTTAGCCGGTTGAAGCTCGTCTCCACTTGACAACCAATGCACGGTTAACAGTGCGTGGCCACGACACCCTCCTAGTTGGGTTGTATATCGTTCTTCCTCGAGCAACAATTCGGACGATGATGCTTTTCTCTCAAATCTAGAAAAACCTCGAGGATTTGGCATTTTTCTCATCTACCTGTTATGGCTGATTCAAGATAAATCAACCATCAGTGTCCAGTTCGGAATATGGTAACGGATCCTCGTCGTCCTTGTCGATGCTGGTACGATGGATGCGATAGTACATCATGTCAGCGACTCGACGCGGCGTCATTTTAGACAGACCTCTTCCACGCTTAGCATAATTATCGCCAATAAAAATCACCTAGTGGACACAGTGGTCAACAAACCACCACACGGACATAATGGCCACCTACTACCGACTTTCTACCTGTCTGCTACTGATCACAACAAACAGCAAAGAAATCCACAAGTTTCAAACTTCAACCAGGCTGATTTAAGCCGCCTGAGGAGCTATCTTTGTTCATCTATTACTGATTATGAACCGGTGGACCCAAACCACCATGCGCTTTAAAGCATACATCAAGTGGTGGACGATTTAATTGTACCGTACAAGATTTATGCTCTCTTTTTGCTGACATCTTCTGTACAGAATGCTTCAGCTCTCTGACGATTCTTTTCAACTTATTTGCGAAGCGCAAACTCACAGGCAACTCGAAGGACCAAAATGGTTTCACAATGCTTGAAAAGGATATCAGCGAGAAATCCGCGATCACACTGTGCTGGTAAAAAAAAATATACTGAAGGCTTGCACGAACGAACGTTTCTTGTTCAAATATATTCGTTGACTCAGAAAACGTACCCTTCGGCTTTTTCTACAACTGCTTGAAAGAGAAACTTTTTGACCTCATAAGCGACTGTTGAGGTATTAAAGACTAAACATTTGGTGGTCTACAGCGTTATTGTGCTCAAATGGTACCCTAATCTGCCGTCACGAAATTTTCGGAAGGCCTTCGTTCATGTTGACTTTTGTACAATACGCTAAATACTCCTTATTCAGCGTTAGTCCATACAATTCGATGGGTTCAGATAAGAACCACCCTAAAATCCTCAGAAAAGAGATAACCGGTCTGGCAGAACAGCTTCATAAGCTGTTTAACCAGACAGTCCGAACTGGAATTCTTTATAGTGCATAAAAAGAAGCGACGGTCACGCCCATTTTTAAGGTGGGTGATCGGCACTTCCCGGTTAGCTACCGACCAATGAACCTTACTAGAATTTGATAGTAGATAATGAAACGGTTATTGAAACGCGGCCTTCTTAAACATCTCTTGGATGAAAATCTTTTTTATCCTGAATAGCATGGTTTCCTTCCTAACCGGTGATGCCTAGCAAATAGACTCATTCTGGTGGATCGTTTGGCGAAGGCTCCAGTTAATAGGTTTATTTAGTAGACTGTTTCCTCTGATTCCACTAGGGCATTTGAACATATTCTACGTGATTCTTTCAGCCAAAAGTTAAAAGCCTGGGACAATCATGAAGACCATAGTCGTTTGATTACCTCCTTTGTGACAACAGAACCTTTGAAATTAAGATTAGGCCAGACAACCCCGAGTTCTGCGAGGATTCTTCAAGGATCAGTGCTCGGTACTCTTTTGTTTATTACTTGCATCAACGATTCCCCGGATACAGTTATCAGCAGTGCCGTTCACTGCGCTAGCAACCTAAGAGTCAAGAATACTAGTGAACACAATGTGCGACACACATAACTTGATGTGGTTCAGCGGTGGTCAGACGATTGGAGTCTCCCTCGAAAAGTGACGTGCACACATGTTACGTAGTGGGAATTCCAGCAATGCCTTCGTGTTTCTTAATGTACTCAGTACAGCGAACCTCACTAAAATCAATCCGAGAGAAGATTTAAGCATCTAAATGTCCTCTAACCTATCTTTCGCACACCACCACGAGATGGCAGCGATAAACGAATTTGCTACGCAAAAGAGGATCAAGCGAGGTTTCCTCCGTGTAGATTAAAAAGCGTTTCAAAAGCTTCACGAGGTTTATATAACAGAGCTACTGGAGCACTTCGATCAAGTCGTGTATACCAGGTTGACGAAAGACACTCGTTATTGGGCGTATTTAGCACGTTTTTACCAAGCGAGTTACTGACCTGTGGCATGTGACCTATGAGTCACAGCTCGAAATTCTTGATCTGTAATCACTTGATTGAGATAAGTAAAAATGGTTTGACGGGAGTGAAAAAATACAAGAGCGAACGTTGCTGATTATTGAGGTAAAGATTAAAAGACATATAACCAAGCAGTAACAAAACTATTAAACTTACAATAGCTCAATATTCACTGACGAGTTGCAAGAGCTTACAGTCAATCTTAATAAATGTATTAGCTCCGCGCAGAAGTATTTATAAGCTCCTTATGAGTCATAATTTCGCCTTTTTTTCAAAAAAACAAACTATAAAAGCGACCAAAGTGAATGCTCGGTGAATTAACACGGTTCTAGACATTTGCCTGTTAGTACTTGTAAAACATCTAAAGGAGGGTTTGTCAAGTAAAATGTAGCTGGTTTCTAACACAGCATTGTGATAATGGACACGTAAAATGAGATACTGTACTGTTGCTCCACGTTACATTTGAAGACAAACTATGGTGTCCTGAACAACTGACCAACAGTCTTCTCTGTGTAAAACGTGGTGCATCTCAACAGCTGTTTACATGATCTATAGAGCAGCCAAGCGTCAATCATTTACGTCTCGTATGCACGCCTATAGGATATGAGAGATTAGTTTAAACAGTGTATACAGAATGGAATTTCTGCTAAGTAGTTTAAGCTGCTCAGCACTGTGAACATAATAAACGGCTCGAGCCAACTGTTAAAGCCGTTAAGAATGATGACATTGGGGTTTAAATAATATATTAGATAATAAGATATTCCCTTAATCACAGAAAATCATAGAAAATGGCAAAATAACTCTTAATAAACAGTCTGGACAGTCCATGCGCTTTGGTTGTGGTGTAGTCTGTTTTATGTTACTTCGAAACTAACAAATTTGTTCTCTTACTTCATTACACTTTTCTGCAGAAAAACATATAACTCAAGAGAAATCAAAGCCAAACTCTTCTCATTCAGAAGAAACCGCCCAGGTAAATCAGCCAACAGCATCCAGTGGATTGGAGAATTATCGTTTTCTGCTCCTGCCAGGTTCTTTGGCATTGCTTACATTGGTTGGCATGCAAGTGGTCATTTGTGCATTCTGGATTCCACAATCCCTGACAGCTCGTTTCAAGTGTTGCAGCAACCGCTGCAGAAAAAGTGAAACAAATAATATGGAGAATCCGGACCACCATAATAAATATGATTTACACTACCTTGGTAATGGGAACCTAACGAGTGCAAATTACGAAACGGTTCCCTACATTAGAGAACATCCTACTATTGATCTGTTTTATCCAACAAGAAATTCAGCTGCACTTCTCGGAATAAACTATCCTCCATCAACTACAGCTTCAATCTACCAGACTTATAACACATGTCAATATTTATATGGACAAACTAATGCTAGACATAATCACTGTGGACACATTCGATGGCCCATTGCAACCAGGCCGACCAAACATATCATACCCTGCAAACCCTCTTCAAACCAAGACGTCCACAAACACAAAGTTATACAAGTTATGCGAAATGAATCTGTCGAAAACAACTGTTGCCTGGCATCCGATGAGGATCTGATTATTCCAGTTAAATGTAATTCCCCATTAAACTATGAGCCAGAAGTAAGATCGACTATCCGGTTTGCCCATTGATTGAAAATGCAGAACGTTTAAAAAGATTTTTTATGATTCAAAATATTTTTCAAAATACACTCAATACATATGTTTGCATATAAATGCGATTGTCGGTAATGCCTAAACTCACAACAGTTTGCTTATGGCACACACTGATACCACGATATCGAGGGATGGACTCTCTACAAACTGGTTTTCAAGGAACCTAATTTAGTGTCAACTGTATACTTCACACACCAAAGTTAGTCCCGAAAAGCTGGAAACCTCCTAGTGTACATAAACAGCAATCATTTTAATCAAACATTTATAATAATGATTCAATCAGAGAAAGACTTCACCTATACACTTGGCTTGTGGGTAGTGCGAAAAACTTGTCCACACGTTTCCAAAGGCAATACATCGGATCACAGTGAGCCCACTCCGGAATATCTGAATACAACGTGAGCATTTTATCAGCAACATCTTTCATCAGTTTATTTCGGTTGTGTTTTTAAAACCAGGGATGGAGTTTTTGTCTTATGTCCTTACATGGTACTACCGACAATATTAGTGACAGCTGTATCATACTAATAAAAGTTGACCGTTAATTTGATGCAAGTTTGCAGTGGACGTCAACTATACCTTTCTTCTCCGTTCACATCCTGTAAATTACAACGTTTTACTGTGCAAATTATTCCTCAATAAAATTTTGATATGAATGTCATATTCAGCCTGAAGACTAATCGGTGAAAACTCAATGCTCACTTCAATATTTTTATTTTCATTATCATCTGAACCTTGAAAATAAAAATTTTAGCTCATTTTTCAACTTCACAATTATAAGTTACATTGAAACCGTCTAGTGTAATGATTGAAATAGTAGCAAATTAGTATGCAGTGCTGAAAACGCAGAAACAGTATCGTCGTGTAACATACTGAAATGAGTCGTAAATTAACAAAAAATCCATGTTTGGTTCCAATTCATCTCTTTAATACCTGATACTAACTTACCCATGGTGCGTAAAAACGGTTAATGTTTGTTTTACGGTTACGCTTGTTAAAAGAACGGGGATACTGTGCTCGCCGATCTTTACACTGAAAACACAGTTCGCCCCTACTATTGCGGTTTATTTTACTTCCATGTCAACGCGTCATGGTCGGAACCCCAGTCTTTCTCGTTGGCTTACTGGTTAATTGTTGCAAATGAGGCCTACTCATTCCGACCAAATTCTCGGTTAACTCTGAAAGGGACAAATGAGACTAGACTATCGCAAAACCAACAGCAAATCAGTAGTACATATCCGCCTCATTACCAAAACTAAACCCAGGTGTTCGTGAATGTAGATCGTGTGTGTTAATCTTTTCCTCATTAGCCTCGTGACAAATGAAAACGGACCATCAGGCTTTGAGGATTGATCATAAACCCTTGTGAACAATATTCCGAGTGTTTGATCATTTCAATTGGATAATGATAGGCACAGCTATTTCTGCTCGAGGTAACAACCTCCTAAACACAATTTTTCTGTTGTTTTGTGGTAATTATGTAGGTTTGCATTAGATTCTAGAATTCGCATTGTTGGAAACAGCTGTCATGTTACCCGACGATTCATTAGAAACATCCACCTCCACAAGCAACCGTCATAGTGCACTCACTGGGTGGGAATTAACGACTCGTGGCAGTGTTGCAAGGCATGGTTGACTTTCTACCACTTGTTAACACATTTTGAATATCGGCGAGGGTATTTTAGTGAAAAAACGCGAATCGAACGGCATCTTCAATTGATTTATCTCTCCTCAGCTTAGAAAGTAAAACCCCAGAATGTCTGTACGTGCAGATAGTGAAAAGTACAAACGAACACGAAGCGAGCTTCCAGTATATAAACCTGTTTGTCGGTGTCATGACAAACAAACTGCCTGAGTCACGTTGGTGCACACCAGAACTTCTTGGGAAAATAGGAGTGATTTTAAAGCCCGATTAGCTAATAACAGGTCGGACAAGTTGTTACCGCTCATATTATATAAATGTCAATGTTTTAGGTTCTTAACCAAAAGGATTGAATGGTAAGTCAAATTCGGAAAATATCTCATTTGTCGTGACCAATGAATGTAAGCAATATGTTAGTGCAAATGGTATCATGATGCGCCAGTTTAGGAACTGTAACATATTGTCAACGGTACAACGTCTGTCATAGTAAACTGAGCCAGTTTATCACAGCTACGGTTCACACACCTGTTACGCAGATGTCCACAGAATCCGGGGTTTGAACAAATCTCGGTCTGACTTTTTCATGGGGTAAACAAGAATTCTGCAAAATTGAACAAGACTAGATGAACCCAGCTTGATATGCCTGGAAGACACGCAATATGTCTGGTTATATTTTGCGTACAACAATTAAAGTTTTTGCTTTTCGTTGGAATCTGAAGATTTTCATATATATACTGTAAACATTAGTAACGAAGTATTCGGTAAAATATTATAGCCAATTTAATATGTCAGCGAGCCTAGTTCACTTGGTACAAAACTCTGTAGCTATCTGGCATTCGGTGCAGCAATTTGATAAAAACATATGGGGCATGTGGTTATCATTTTTCTCACGGCCCTGAGTCGTACAAAACCTCACACTCATTGCAGTGCAAATCTGCTTACGGTATTTTTTGAATAAATTTGCTTTAGGAGTTTGGTCAGATATGACACAAATGTTCTTAACAATGGAAACCTAAGACAGCAAATAGTAGTATACCGGTTTATTGCTGCAAACTAGAAACGTACGTCTGTGTTCACGATCTTATTCTAAAATAAAGTGCAGATTACATTTTGCGCTTTTACTATTGTTGTTGATTTTGTAATTGGATTGCTTCTTGCATAACACTCGTCTGGTCACAACCTAATATTGTGAACGTATCGCCTGTTAATGTGCGCTAATTAGCAAAACAGCTTGTGACCAAACATTACAATATATATATAAATGGTAGATAACAACCTAAGTTCATAACGTGTTCTTCTCATGTAAACTACATTCATGTTCTGTGGACAGGGCGGTCTTGTCTGATGGTACGCCCTATTTGAGGGAGGTTTTCTGAAATCAGCCAAACTGAGCAAACATCGATAAAGAGAAGCAAATCAACGGACCAACATAATCATACAGAAGTTTATTTCTAAAAAACCTCTCAATCCAAGTTGATTAGGATGCATTTTTATTCTGTCTCCAGGAAGCCTGCAATTAAGTTTGGTTACATCTGGTAGTAAATCGTGATCTAGTTTTATCGCAAGCACAGGGAGTTAATTTATCAACTATGAGAGAAATAATTGAAAAAATAGTCAGCAAGAACACAACGGAGATCACAACTGTAATACTTTAATCTCGACTAAGAGAAAAGTCAGTGAGTTTTATAACGACGTGTGTTCTCCATACGATGACACAGATTTATGGTAGCAGGTATGCATTAGGTATATCTGTACTGAATGGTTTTGTAAAAATGTGAACCATCCGAATACATAAAGTGGGCAGTGCATTTCTGACCTAGTACAACAAATTGGGTCAATTTTACGATGTTCTGTGAACCAATCGAATGTTATTGTGGCCAAAGAAACCAACATGCTTAAAAATCATTTAGGATGAAGCCGTGTCTAGCAAATGGTGTTCATAAAAAAAACATAATTACGCAGAACTACAAAGATACGGACTCTACTCACATCAACAAATCAAGACTTGCCATTAACAGATGTTTTTTATCAATTAATAAAGAACCTAGTCAGGTTTATCAATGGATGCAGTTAAACCTACAGTTGCTACTTTCAATCTACAAGTGTTTTATAACATAGTTAGTCTGTCTCAAATAATATAATTCTTGAAATGTTTAAAACTCATAATTTCACCCACATAATTATTAGTCAAAACCATCATCCCAGAATGACAGACAGCATTTGGCGCATAGTTGCGCATTCTGTCGCCAGACTCCAGTTTCAACCCAATCAATCAGTCCATGCGTATTATTTATGTGAATGTGCTTTCGTTTGGGATATTATGTCTGCTTGCAAATAAAAAATCACTAGGTGTTAACAATAAGCTCGGTACAAGGTAAATACGCCAAAAGCCTTATAAGTGAAAAAAAATCTAGTTTGTGAAGTAATCATTAGAGCATCGGAACTTAATAAAAATACTCATTTCAAAAAACAGCCAGGTTACCATACTAAAACGTGAAACAAGGCTTTGTGTTTTATTTTATATATAGATGTAAAAGCTTGCTATGCGGATCAACTAGATAGTTTATGATGGTAGTTTAACAAAGCTATGGCTCTACTGAGTGATATTTAACAGCTGTCACAATGTGCTACCCAGAACGGCGACAGTCAACTTGGCTGACATGCCGTATGCACGTAATCTGTGCAAATCATTAGGAATATATGTACAGCAGAACATAATATTTCACTTTCAGTTGTTCATTAGGCTAAATGCATTACATTTACACTATAATTGTGCAAATTAGTAAGTAATGGAGTAAACACACAATTCGTGGGATGATGCAATCCAGCCAGAAAGTGTTATGTACCAATTTCCATTTCATTCGACCAGTGGGATTTTGCCGTACCGAGCGCTGCCTGCAGTAATTCCAGACGTCGGAGACCATTCGATGAATGATACGAACGAATTCAAATGGTTTCAGCTGTGTAGAAATATCATTGCCACAATACCGCCGACCGAGTGATTTTACTTGATAGATTGAGCAAAACAATTAACTTATCAACAGAAATCGTCTAATCGGTCGCGTACAGAAAACTGATGCTGTCGACCAAACTTATATTCCACTAGTGAGTTTCATGACGTTCACAGTTCTTTTCGAGTTAGCACCTGGTTGGACAAATAAATATCTATGATATGCGGAAACAAGTAAATGATTGAATACAAACGGATGCGAACATCAAGTTCAACAAGCCACAGGATTGGTTCGCAAAAATCGTTCTGTCAACAGTAAATTAGAGCACAATTTTAATAGTTACAGCGAACCTGTCAACTAAAAATACGAGCCGACGTGTAAGAGTTTATTTCCAGTCCGGAGTAGTTCACCCAGCTCGAACTGATGTAACATGACTCTGTATAATGAGCTCTCCGGGTAACGTTTTATAAGAAAAGTATACCTCTTTATGTAAAATCGTTGAACAGATGTGTTTTGCACACACGATCGGTGCTCTGCCAGTTAAACAGTTTACAGAGTGCCTTTTTGTTGGATCACTGCTCTATGCTCACTTCGATTGTTTCGTGCTTTACAAGAAACTGTCCTTACACTAACATATAAGTATAGCCATGAATCCCGACTAAAAGTTCATTACAGTCGCCAATGCAAGTTGCAAGTTATGGTGGGCAGAGTCAAACTGAACAAACGTATCGGCCAGATAAACTTTATCACTGAACACACATGATATGCCACTCACATACAGCTCAAGAAAGTTATTCTTATCAACGTACGAGCTTGACTGCCGAAACAAACTACGGCAATTATCTTTTTTTCAGTGCCATCTTTTTATCGCGCTTCCCTTTAAATGAACGTAATCTGTGTTACAGCTCTACAATTAAAGCAACTGGCTAAGTTAAATTTGGAGTTGTCTGAATGTATACAGTCCGGTTGGATGACCGAAACGTTATTTTACAGATACAATCTCTTCCAATGTTTTGCTGGTTACCTAACACCAAACGTGCTCAAATCAACGATTTTTATTTCAATGTTCTCCACTTTGTTTATTGCCATAAAACAAATCGAAATAAACCTACTAACTTGTTTAATTAAACCGTACATTCGTGATTGAAGTTTCACCGTTTACTAGGCGGTCATATTGCCTTAGAACATAAAATGTAATTGAAATAGTTATAACAATTGAAGAGAAGTGTACCGGGCATAAGTTACGGCATTCACAGACTGAGGCATGTGTCATTTAATGTAGTTGAACTACTTCACCTTCTCACAAAGAGATTATTAATGCTAATCAGTCTAAAGCTGCGTTTAAACAGCTTATAAAAATATAAGAGAAGGGAAAAGATTGTCCAAGTTAAGCTGTGAAAAATACCTCACTTTCGCCAAGTAATGTTCTTAGGTGGTAAATGGGATATCAGAAGGGAAATGTCCATCGCAGTTTCGTCATAAAAGACAAAAAGGCAAACCGACCTCTTGCACTTACTTCGAAGAACATTCTTCTTCCTGAACCATGGACCTAGTTACTCTATTACGATACATAACTTCTTTACAGGACCTTCTGTTAAACTGACAACTGTATAACGGTATTTTCCACGAAATTTTGATTAAAATGGCGGATTTACTGCATAAGATAGGAATCGTTTGTTGTCGCTTTTCAACTATCGTAAAAAATACGTGTTTGCCACACTTGGATAGATGTCGTTACTGGGGTAGTTGTGGTTCCAGTGGGGTAATTCCCTTAGTTCATATGTGCGAGATACAGAATATTGAACACGAATTTTGCACACGAAAATAAAGTAATTTAAAACGGAAAAAGAACTGAACTGAAGATTTTCAATATAATAAGGATCGGGAAAATCATCGTTTACAAATGTGTCAGATTTAATGGTTGTGTTCTTTGGATTGGGTTTATGAATATCTACACTAAACAAAATGTTACCATCAAGTTATGCGTCACAACAATGAGTGGAAGACAAAATAGCAAAGCGAACATGACGCCATTCAGTGTGATATTCTCCCTCCTTCTCGTTCATTCAGATCTTCGCAATACATTGTTCAGTGGAGACACTTGAAAAAACATTAATAATATTATACTAGAAGGTGTAAAAGTCAGTACAGATCAAAGCCAACCTAACACATTGTTTGATCAATATTTTTAGTTGTTTTTCGCCTCGACAGTTATAACTCACCGATAGTAAACGTTGATGTAACGTCGATCGTATCTCAATTTCATTGGCTGTTTTACTTCATTAGGAGTTCTACTGTTCTCGAAACATGCGATACTGAAATATTCTACTGTGATATAACAAAGTGTTGAGTCCTTCTCGTTTTTCCAAATTAAACCGCTTTAAGAATTTCATTTAATTATATTTCCATATTACCGCCTATTAGTATTATCATGGTTATTCATAAGTATATCGTTTTATTTGTTGTATCGCATGCTGTCAGTCATCCAGTAGCCACCTGTTAATCCCGCAATTACGATGACGTTTGTCAGTCGCGTTTATAGACATTGTCGAATTGTCGTTGAAATTTATGGTCGACTCCCTAACGGTTGACGCCATTCAAAGCTCACCTAGGTTATTTTTTAAAAATAGATAGGCAGTCGTGCAGAAATCAATTCTTACTGCACACGTCCGTCTTTATAACGATTTCTCCCACCAGATGCATGTTCAATGCCCATTCTCGTTGCACGTCAGAAGAAAGTTAGTCTACTATCAACTGCCTTCCCCGTTTCTATAGGGCAATGTTAAACTAACTGCAAAGAAGCTCTTTTTGCTTGGTAACTGACTCACAAATAGAACAAGAGGAATACTGTTTTGTGAACTATTTTATTCATGGTTCGGAGCTGTGGGCATTTTAAGACTTAACTCACATCTTCAGAGTTAACAACAAAATAACCCAAATTGACTTTAAGTGAATTGATATATTTTGTTCTAAAAAACCTACAAAATACCAATCTGTTCTATGAGACTTGTTTCTCTCAGAAAAGCTTGCAACCCAATGCTCTCCCTTTCACGTCAGCTAAAATGTACAATGCTCCGGAGTAGCACCTAGAAGACTAATGCTTAACAAATGGAAAAATGAGGAGTACCAAACTATCTGATGATAACTTCACTAAAATCCGCAAAAGTATTGCCTACGGAACTATTACTTAACTGTCAACGGTAGTGTATACACACTGAAACCAGCCTTGTCTGTATTAAATCTAGATATTTCAATGTCCATTAAACTTACGGTTAAAAGCAATAGAAGGTAGATAAATTGCCGCAGAATCCTACTTTTCTGATATAAACTGTTTGTTTTTTCCAAGCCAACCTTAACTTCATTGTTGTTGTGGAAAAAGACCGAAGTTTCACTTTTTGTTGACCAGTAAAGATTGACCGAAATGAATGTCTCACACTTAGAGGATCAATTGACGTAACAGATTTTCTCCTTATATGTTACTAAAATTCAAACAATTGAAAATCCATCATTTTATGGCCACTGTGGATGTCGCTGCTAACTTGCAGAGAAATAATGAACAAGTGGGCAGAAATCACGAATCGATTCAATTCTCACTCAATCAATGCCAGTCACTTTTAATTAAAGAAAAACGTTATGATGAAGGCAACTGTCAGCTGTCGCGAAAGACGAGTTGTTTTCATTAATTTGTGAAGGAAATATGTTGTATTGAAAGAAAGTTGTCCAATTTTATGAGTAAAAAACATGAGATAAAACAACTTTTTAGCCTTCGAATAAACTTCAAGAGTATATATATAGAGAGAGAGAACGGACAGATGACAAAATCGTACACGTAAAATGTCTGTGAGGGTAAGTATCATACGTTGTGTCGAAACACACTGCTGCTGAATGTTTTCAGAACCTGAGTTTACAAAAACAACAAATTGGTCGACATTTGTATAGAAAGAATTCTGACGAATATCGCACTGGCAAGTGGTTATGACAGTCAGCAAACATGCTGGGTTGACAGCGACATCATCTGTAGAGACCAGTGCATATATTAACTGTTCTACCACAGAAGTGAAATTCATTTAAGTTGCCTGGTTGGTAAATATCAGTGTTTAAACTATTCACGTAAAATTTTATAAGTTTATATCGGAACCCTATGTGTGGATGACTGTATGATAAACTGAGATGTTTTTCTGCCTAACAAAATACGCCTTACCTGAAGTGAATGCCCAGTCAAATCTAAATTCATTCAACTGTGTTTCCTTTGCC
This sequence comes from Paragonimus skrjabini miyazakii, assembly GCA_014338405.1. NCBI lineage: Eukaryota > Metazoa > Platyhelminthes > Trematoda > Plagiorchiida > Troglotrematidae > Paragonimus > Paragonimus skrjabini miyazakii. The sequence goes on from JTDE01000131.1 coordinate 233,095, forward strand.
CACATCCGGAATAATGCGACCGTTTAGTGCTTCATTTGGACAACAACGTATGCAGAACATAAGAGTAGATAGCGTGCTGCCGTAGTTACAAAATATTGTGACCATCGCAATTCTTAAAAAATGGTTTGCTTGTTAACCACTTGTTTTTGTGGGCCTAGAATGTTTAGCACATGAACTGAAGTCACTTATTTAACCAACGACTACAAATTATTAAAATCAGTTTAGTATATTACAAATAGACCAGTGGTTCAAATAGACATCACATTAAAGCTGTGAAAAGAAACCAAGTTTATGAAGTTTTTAACTATCCCTAAACATTACTATGCTTATAGCGCAGTTTTATCACTGAACAATGAATTCCAACTTTAAATCTCACAACAGTGGTTTCTAAAACATTAATTCTCTTCTACGGAATGTTCTCGAAAACCATCGTATTCGACCTGCCTTACGTAGAACACAAATAGCCCTTGTACTAGTGTAAAACAGGTGTGGTAAAAATCAGGTGTGGTAAAAATTGTTTTACCCGGAGTCAGTTAAGAACGAATACATGCATAGATGTACAGAGGAGAGTTTTGAGTCATACAAATTTTGTGTTCGCATATTTTCGGCGTTAAAACTAATGAATTCATTTGATGTGAGAATAAATAGCACCATTCCAGTCAAATAAAATCTTAACAGATAAATAGCTGATAAGATTGTTGAGTTATAAGTTATGTAATCATAAAACAATGAACTTTAGTTTCAGATCAATTGCTGGTAAACAAGATGGAATTACAGCCTCCTGAATTCAATAAACGCCTCATTTACATGAGTGTTCGTTTAAGCACTGCTCTTTATGACAGCAAAATAGTGAAAAGGTTGAGATATGGAAATGCAATGTTTTCAGTTTCAGGTAAGGAAAGGCCTTAATATTTTGTTTACTTCGCGATTCTTCAAGAAGAAATTGCGGTAAACTATGTGGAATCTTGTGAAACCCACCTCTTACTAGCCGTTTCCCCCAAAACTACAGTTTTGTACGCCAAGATGTAAGAATATTTGATTTTTGAGGAACAAATTCTAGCACAAAGAAATGTGCGACGAAAACCATTGGAGCCCCATAAATCGAGGTATAAATGTTATGCAAATTAGCGCTTAAATAGCAAGTGATTTAGCAGCCATCAGGTTAGATATAGTGCGATTAGTCTGAAAATATTTGGAAAGTTACCATCTAACAAAAAAACAAGAGTTCGTTTGATGTTAATCTTTACCGTTAAAAAATGACTGTTTGATTGCCTCAAACGTCGATCCAGAAAAGACGAATATTGAAAAATCTGTTATCCAACTACGACAAAAAGTAACGGACTAGACCGGTTGAAATGTACGCAGTGCACCTAAAAAGAAAATAGCCGGACCACTGAAAACCTGTTGACAGCCTGGACGTAGCGCTAACAAATACTGTGACGACTACTGATGTTCATGCGATAAGTCAAGGTTCGAAAGCGTTTGCTTTGATATTGATTAAGTGCCATTCTGCGGCAGAGAGTAGGGTTATGGCGTATGGTACACTGCATTGAGGTAGCCTGGAATACTCGCTTTTCATATATTTTAGGGATCACCCGGGGTTAGTTTTTAGAGTCCCGTTAATTTTTGAATGTAAGTTGTATTAGCTTTTCCCATGCTGAGGGATGGCAGTTTACATCACCAACGTAAATGTAATTACAATAAAATATAGCCCGGATAAAATCAACATCAGTTCTACCAAATGGAGCTTAGTCTTACGCCCACAGCTCAGGCGCATAATCACAGGCGTGCGAAATGGGTCACCGCTGTTTATATTACAACATATTACCGGCATGTAATTTCAAGGAATATCTTAAATGTCAGTCTACACTTTTGAATACACATTTGTGCGTGGGAAGTTGGCGTCTCAGGTGCGTACTCAGGCGACGTATGAATAAAAATGAATGTAGCAGTCTCTCCGTTACAGTGCGTCGCGGTTCTCTTATGATGGCACTGATGTAATGGCATTTAATCAGACCAACCGCCAGATGTTTCAGTGGTCGCTGTAGTCGGACTTACTGGCGAAGTGGAGTCGGATCGGTTCGTAAATAAGTCGCTGACTACGGATTATCAGATTGTTCATTTGAGCCCGCAAGGCAATCAGAAGGCATATTTAACTCTGGTATGCACAATGTGATTAAAATGCATTCACTCTGAGTGGTTAAAGTTCCTACCTTTCTACATGATCAGTCATCTCCGCTACAAAACAGTTGTCGACATTTACCTGTGTTCGCAAAGCCGGCAAGCCAGCGCATTCTTTCCATTTCCAGATCGAATCCATCGACTTTTGTACTGGGATGCTAGAGTCTAAGATACAAACTTCAATACTATTTCACTTCAGAGTGTGCATGATTTTCGTACCAAACATTGTTTGGCTGTTATTTGTTTGCACCCTGGCTGAAGGTCTGACTTCGAACAATGTATCAACAGAAATATGCATAGTAGGCTCCGGATCGTTCATTTTCTGTTTGTTTTGGTTGTTACTTGTGTTGGTGTTGTTATAAAAGAGTTAAGCTCATCCGGTTGTTCATGGATGTCTCAGTGGAATTAGGAGCTGTTCTGTTATCCGTCATTCTCAATTTTCTAGATACTGTTGCTATGTAAATTGAGTGAAAAATATATCTAACTGGCATTTTTGCCATGTAAATTTGTGTGTAACAGTTCCATCAGTTTGGATTCAGCTTAAGTAAACATCATGTCCATAGTCTTGCGAAACATAGGTCAGTTAGAATAGGTTACAACTACTGAAAGAAAGTACACACGACAACTCAGAATTAAAAAGCACGTTCTTCTATTTCACGCTGTATTTATGGCCTGCTAATTGGTTCCATTTTGAACAGCATCTACGGAATAAATTACATAAGTCAGCGTGCATACTCCCTTTATGGATTAACACTCTTAAGTGGCTAAACGTTCCGCATCACGGCATATGTGAACCTGTTCGGAAAATTGCCCATATTGTCACAACACGTTCTTATAAAACAGACCGATTAGTTCGAATGCCATTCGAATTCAAGATTTCCAAGCGGATTTTGCGAACGAGAAGAATGTGCGGGATGGGAACAGTGCTTTGTGTTGAAAACAAGATAACGAGCGAAAATTTCTTTACAATGTATTTATGAATGAACGAGTCAACAGCATAAAACCAGTTCTGAGGCATAGCCAGAGAGCCAAATTAAAAACTCTGTTCAGCCCTCCATGTGAATTCCCAGTGTCATTTAGCCGATATGTAAATCACAAACCTAGAAATAAGAATACACACTGAAGACTGACAACCTGGAATTGTGAACTGGATTCACTTTCTGAAAGGCAATTTCGAGTTAGTTCACCGCGTCTGGGAGTACTGATTCAGAACTGTGCGAGATGTGACAGCTGACCGGAATTCTGTAGGCGTTCGAGAAAAAACTGTGCACGATCAGTTGGTCAGAGGTTGTGGAGTAATAAATATAATGCTACAGCCATCAGTGCCCTATTTATGTGACGTCTTATTATCACCAGATGGATGATAAGGAAGGATCTAAATCATAAACTGACATATTTGTTTCACATTTCTCTCCGTCGACTATTTAAGAATCAGCGAATTTTGTTCACAATAAAGATAGTATCATAGAATATTGCAGTAGGGCTCCGTCAGTTAGATTCGATTTCACATATCCCGGAAGACTTAGTTGCATTCGATCTTCATCGTAATTTCGAACAAAAGTTAGACAGATTATTCCGGTTTAATGCCGAGGACTGTAAAAGTTCAGTCTTAATGTTAGGTAATGGGACATTATTTATTTGCTTTGCTTCTAAAACGTACTTGTAATTTGAAAATTTCAATGATTCCCAACTTGATAGCGGGATATGATTTTTTGAATTCAGTTCACTGCAACGAAAGTAGTGGTAGATTTGATAAAGAAACGGCATTTGAGCAAATCACGTTGCACTTATTTATTTTAGCTGTGGCATTGTTTTACTGTTTGACAGAACACGTGTCTATTACAATAAGCTTATCAGCAACTCTAGACTGTCCACTTGAATAAGTGATGTAGAGCGTTAATTTACTTATGTCACATTTGATCACAACAGTTTGCAACGGAACTGTCCGTGACAATTGAACAAGTCAGAACAATTCAAGTGGTTAATAATGAAATCAGCTTTAGGCTTCGGACAACTTCTTTTTTAAGAGTTTCCTGGAAACTTTTTGTTACAGTTTGATTATTTACACGATATTTGATATTTGAACAAAAACCTAATGTGAACTGTCCGGGCTACCGGTGTGGCCTAAATGGTAAACTAGTACACGATATGGTCTGTGGGGTTATGGATTTATGTAGTTAGTGTGATTCCAGAATCTAGCTAGGTTGTCCGATTTTCTCGGATGTGAACCAAAAGCGGAAAGTTTACAGTCTTCGAAAGGGACGTTACATTTCTACAAGTTTTCAACACAACACGTAGAGGATATGTACCCGCTGGCTATCCAGAACACCAGAGCCGTAATGACCTTGTTGTGATAAGTGAAAACGTCCCACCATTTTTGCATATTTGTGCTTGATTATGCTGGCACACATTGATACAAAATGTTTAATCGATCATACCTCGCATAATGTGGCTCAAAACCATACATACTAGAACTGATCTGCAACTGAATTCTTGTTAACCGATCTGCGATGAGAGGATTATACAGCCAAACGCTCAGCTACTTTTTGCAAAAATGGGGTACCGTGAATAGAATCGCTTTTTCGTATTACTAGTCAGCAGTGGAAACCCACCGCATCAAAATTTTCACTTTGGTCTAAACAGCGACCGGATCGAATGTTGTCCAAATAACCTGATATGCTGCACTAAGTGAATTACGCCACCTAATTCCAACTCATCTGATCGTGATCAACGTTTACATTGTCTACATGCCAAATTATTGGCAGTTTTACTGTCTCGATAGTTGTAATAAATGACCCCACGACCAGGACATGTCAGACTAGATGAGATTACAAAATTCTTTGAACTTCATGATTGCTGTGGCAGCTGCGTTTACTGTTTAAATCAGGTCTATTATGTAAACATTGCTGTAGTACTCAATACTGTTGTTTAGTAAGAATGTGGACCACAATGTTTACCCTGTTCTCTCCAGAGATAGGCGTTACTTAAAAATCCTATCAGCAGCGAAACTCAAGAGCGACACTTCCGTTAGAAATGGACTGTCCGATTAGCCTATGTGAATGAAATAACTGCGATTGAAGGTTTAAACAATTCAATCCAAGCGAACTCACAATGAGTAGTGAATTAATAGCAATTTCACTGCGTCTGGCAGCCGAAGCCATATCTGTCTGAAATCTGTTACCTTGACGAATGGCCTGTTGCTCACAAATATGCTGGTGTCTCAGATTTTTCACATATTCCGGTCCATTCTTGGTCACATGGGTAATGCGATTTTCAAGACCACTGTACTCTCCCGTATGCGAATAAATAGCAGTCATTTATTTCACAAAATTCGTACCACCTTTTCGTACTATGTAGCATAAGAAAAAATATCAAAGTTATTGTACATATATCCTCTGCGATAAAATTTTCTATAAGTGGTACGTTAATAATACAAGACGTTGTTAGACGCAAAAATTAACAGTAAATACTAAACCATGCCTTATTCTTCATTCAGAAAAACAGCCATTTCAAGCCCCGGTGAATTACATTACCCTAGGCCATATGTAACGCCAACTACAACAGCATGATGAATTAGTTTAAATTTCCCATTTTCATACTCTCCCCAACATACTGAGCTCATTTGTCAAGCGCGTTTGTCAGGCCACATTAGCAAATTATCTAAATTATTTCTGAGAGATCAAAATGGAACAGATAAGCTTCATTCATTCATGCACGTTCTGAACTCAACTAGCTAATTCATGATTAAACAAACGCCAGTAATTTACCCACGCTTACAGTTATGTCTTTAACTTTAATACGACAAGCTGAAGATATTCATTATATATTATACTTAAACGCAAGTTAATGATTATTGTCCAAGAGTGCCTCTCAGCTTACTCAAACCGGACAGTTAGTTACCGATTGTGCATCATGTGAGGATGATCCTGAATGCAAGGCGATAAGGTTTCAAGAAGTTGCTTCGATTTCATCGTGAGCTGTATTGTAAATATCAGTCAAACTAGAGGAGTCCGTACACGAACGAAGATTTGAAGTTCATCTTGATAACTCATATTCGCCGTAAACATCTACACTTTTGATGAGTACTAGCGGATTTTGTTTTTTTCATATGGATTGAACATCACCCACAATTGATCGCAGCTGTCGCATTCACATACACTCTCCAGTCGGCCCCTTTCAAAAAGAAGCACTAGACTCGAGTTTCGCTCTCGTTAGAGCTCATCAGTAGTGCATATTGTGGGGGATTGTCAGGCAAGAAGTG